>JASDQU010104962.1:21423-37526 GCA_032191745.1 Picea mariana
GTGTTATGTTTTTTCACAATGCCTTGGTGGCATTCTTAGGCAAGCATTGGCACCCTGGTGTATGTGTATAGGGGACGTTGGCCTCATAGAGAGAGAAAATATTTTTTAAGTTTTTATATTGCTCAATAATTGCCGAAAAACGTGACTAATGACTTTCGGTTGTTGATGATTGTAGATAAACACAGAAAAAGTCACGATCAAGTGGAAATAAAGAGAGAACAAGATCAATGATGTGGATTCCTTGCAAAGTCCCCGATCAAGGATCTCCTTGAGGAATTGTGGTCTCCTCAAAATCTTCAAAATGAAAAAGATGAAGAAAGAGATTCTTCTTCTCGAGTATATGATCGGGTTGTGGAATGTTGCGGAACAAGGGTTCCAAATTGGAATGTAGGTTCTTACCATTGAGCTAGAATATGTGTACCTCCTAACCATCCTCTCAAAGAGAGGGGCCCCTGTTGTTTTATCCAGACAAAGGGAACTTCCCGTGCCTGTGGATGAGTACTTGGAAAACCATTGTGTCCCAAGATCGAGGTTAGTGGGGGGTAGAATCACAATCAAAGATGTCAGAGATCTACCTTTTCGGTCCATTCTATTTTCTATTACAAGTATAGTGGGAAGTACCAGCTCTCACTTAGTTTCAAGATCACAGGTGGCCTATGGTTTATAGTGTCAAGAGCCAACACTGTTTAATTGGAGTGGAGGGTTCCTTTAAAATGTGAAGGAGCAGATTATGAGATGCAGAGTAGGGAAACAAAAGCAGTTCGGATACGGTTCATTCTTGGTTTCCTTATTCTTAGAACACATTCCTCATATGCAACCTCAGATTTCATTAGTAGTACGACCAGTTGGAGAACCACGTATGGAATGATGGACCAACCTGTCTCCGAGATTAGGATCAAAGACAAAGTTCCAGTTCACTAGTGACTTCTTCGCTTGGCTAGGATGCCAATTCATTGTTGTAGAAGAATTCCCTTACGTCATAGTGGATTTTTAGGGAAGTATGGACCTGGTCCTTCCAGATGGGGTGGAATGGGAAGCGTCACGTAAGAAACCAAAAATGATCTTCNAGTATTTTTTGATTTTAAAAATTATATTATTTTTTGGGGTACATAGAAGAGTTTCTAAAGGATCTATCATTTCATCATGCAGACAGGGGAGCAACATGTCCGACAGAGATACTGTCATTAGGGCATCGCAGAAATGCTCAGATAGCAGTAGATGATGAGGTAGCGTTCAAGATTTTTCGAGAGGTGGATACAAACCTCTGTGGTCTTACGACCAGTATCCCTCCTCTTGAAAGGGAGGATGTACCTTTTCACTTGCAGAGAGACACAGTGGGAGTCCCTAAGAATATTAACTCTTCACTGAGACGAGTAGCCTATGCGATGCTATGCTACTTAGAGCACAATGTGATGCAGGAGGACTAGGAACTCACTAATATTTTTGTATATTCTTTATGACAATGTTATGGGCACGAGGACCCAACATTTTTCCCTTCTATGTACTTTTTTTATGTAATCAAACATTTTGTGTCACGTTGTATATATATACATATCCAAGTTTTTATAGTTCCTAAATGATTTTTTTAATGTGATGTGTTTTAATTTACATGTGATTTATGATTTATTTCCTTTATGAAACCTTATCTATGTGCGAGATACTGATCCATGATGTAATTGGATAATGAATCCGAAATGGTATTGAATTCTCTTGGTATGTGTCTGTATTCGATAAAATCAAACATTCGTTCAAGACGATGAACTCGTAAGTGGATATGTAGTAGGATAGGATTGTGAATAGCATAGACTCGATTAAGTTGACAGACCACGAGTTGAGAGTCTAGGTTAGCTATCATATGAGAAACACCTAGGGAGTAGGCTTCAGTTAAAATTCTAATGGCAGCATGATATTTTGCCATGTTGTTAGTCATTTATCCTAAGCAAATACGTCTTGAACTCACCAACTCATGAGAGTGGTAAATGACCCAAGCTATAGAAGCAATGTTTTGGGTGTGTCGACTAGCGCCATTTGCAAACCCTACAAAGATAGGAAAGGAATATGTCATATGCATTTGAAAACGCAAGACACAGTATAAGAATCTAAGGAAAAAAATCGAGCACACAAAAGAAAAAGACACACCAAACTAAAATACAATAGTGTACAAAGAACGCATGCTAGATGTTATATGCATACTACTTCTTAAGGTAAAGCCCATTTCGAGGCTCACACAGGGAGCTTTCGTCGTACACAACTAGCTCGTAGGCACCTCTATGTAAAACATGTTTCATGATTTAAGGACCAAGCGATAGATGTTCTAACTTACCTGTCCCTAACTTATCATGAGCCTGGTCATAAATGAGGACTAGGTCTCCTTCTGCAAAAGTACGAGGGTGGACGGATTTTTCATATTGATTCTTGATTTGCTTTTGATACGTCTCGTTAACGAGAGAGGCATCATGATATGTTTCATCCAACCTGTTCAGGTGTAAGAAGCATTCTTCTTCAGCAGAAGTGTGAGGCATGAGTTCTACTTTGAGTTTCAATGAGGGAATTTCACACTCGATTGGTAAAACAAATTCCATGCCATATACTAGCTGGAAAGGAGTGAATTGAATAGAAGTTTTCACTAAAGTATGGTAATCCCGGAGAGTGGAGAAAAGTTGTAGATGCCAATATGTCTTATTTTCCTCTACCATACGTTGGATCATGGTGTTTAGGACCTTGTTGATAGCTTCAACTTGTCCATTTTCTTGAGGATAGTACGGGGATGAGTTCTCATGGCGGAAACCAAGTTTGGCATGAAACTCACTCATCATCTAGTTTTGAAAGTGTGAACCATGATCAATGACAATGGCTTGTGGAACACCAAAGAGAGTGATTATGTCGTTGAAGAAGAAAAGAGTTGTAGTACGACCATCATTCAGAAAAGTAGGCATAGCCTCAACCCGTTTTGTGAAGTAATCAACGACAACGATGATGTAACCATGCCCCCTGACTGAGGTAGGATTACATTGCATGAAATCAATTCCCCTTTTGGCAAAGGGGATGATGGCAATAATGGGATGTAGCGGAGCAGGGTGGGTTCATGCCATTTTGTGAAAAACTTGGAAAGGTGGGAATTTTTTGACTACTTCAATACAAGCTTTTAAAATAGAGGGCCAAAAGTAGTCGCCACGTAATATTTTCTGAGTTGTAGCCATCCTTGAAAGATGACCGCCACAGGCTCCAAGGTGACAGTCATTAAGAATGAGTTCAACCTCTTCATGATTCAAACATTGTCTTAGGATAGTGTCAATACCATGACGATACAAAGTGTCATCGACGATAAGGTAGTGACGAGAATGATGACGAATACAACGATGTTATTCACGAGAGATATCGGGCTAAAAACATTGGGTTTGGAGATAAAGAAGGATATCTCCATACCAAGGGTCAGACATGTTGATGAGGAACATAATCTCATTGGGGAGAGAATATCTGGGCTCAATATCTTCATCATCATGGGGAAGGTTGTATATAAGCTCTGCAAACACCAATGATTTTTTAGCTTTGGACTTAGCAAACTTGAGATCGAATTCCTGAAGGATGACGATCCATTTGGAATATTTTCCCCCAAGAACTTGAGATGTTAGAATGTGATACATCGAGTTAGAGTCCACAATAAATATGGTGGTGCGTAGAAAAATGTAATGACAAAATCTCTGGACAGCGATGATGGCTGCCAGAGAAAAATTTTCAACATGTTAATATCAGAGCTCGAGACCAGAGAGAATTTTGCTCAAATAATATATCACATTTTCCTCACTGATAGGGTCCTCTTGAACTAACACAATAGCAATAGTGGAAGTAGAGGTTGCTAAGTAAAGGATATAGTCCTGCGTATAATTCGAAGGATGCAACAGAGATGCATTGGTCAATGCATTTTTAAGAGTAGCAAAAGATTGTTGAGCAGTGTCAACACAGATGAAAGGGGTGTCTTTCAACAACAATCACATAGATCCTTGGCTAATATCAACGTAGTTACAAATGAAATAATGAAGAAAGTTTTCTTTCCCCTACAAACTTTGGAGTTGTGTCAGATTATTAGGTGGAGGTAAAGCAAGAATAGCCTTAATTTTTAAGGGATCCACCTGAATCCCATCCTTGGAAACAACGAAGATGAGGATTCAACCTGATTCGAAAGAAAATATACACTTATGTGGGTTCAAACGAATGCGATAGAACCGACATCAAAGAAAAATATCTCATAGATGACCAAAATGGTCTGATCAACTAGATAAATGGGTAGGTAAATCATCGAGGTAAGGTTCCGCAATATGTTTGATATCGTGGAAAGCATATGACATAGCCTACTGGAATGTAGCATCAACATTTTCTAGGCCAAACGGTAGTTTCCAATAGGCTAAAGTTCCCCACGAGCAGATGAAGGTTGTCTTATGTTGATCAACAGGTAAAATGCCAGTCTGGTTGTACCCTGAGAAACCATCCATGAAAGAGAAAATCACGCTACCTGTGCAATTATCAATGATCTGGTCGATGAAGGGCGTAGGGTAGTTATATTTCAGAAAAGACGTATTTGGGTCCCTATAATAAATGCAGACATGAATGGTCCCTTGTTTCTTATAACCGAAACAATGTTCGAAACCCATTCCGTCAAAGGGACATGATAGATGAAGCCAAATTTAAATAATTTCTCAACTTCTACCTTAATAGCCATGGTCTTCTTAGGATGGATCGGGCAAAGTTTCTACTGAACAGGTTTTACACTTGGGTAGGTTTTAATCTCGTGCACAACGATCGAAAGATCGATCCCCAACATTTTCTCGTAGCTCCAAGAGAAGACATCACAAAATTCTTTAAATAAAGAGGTATAAGAAACCACTTCCTCGGGCGAACAATTAACACCAAGATTAATATTTTCCATGACACCTTCCTTGATCGAAATGTCAATAATGACCATAGAGGTAATGTTTCCTAAATTCCCTTCAGAAATATTATCTTGTGTAAGTATGGGTGACTGTGGAAAGTCGACAACATCGGGGAGGAATATAGAGTGTATATACTCATGTATTTCTTCAAGAGGTGGAAGAAAATAGGATCGATGATTGTTAGCATCCCAAGGTACATCGTCAATGCTAAGAATTTCCATGATAGATTAGTCGGATGCAAAGATTTGAGAAATGTAGTCAAAATAAAACGTCAAGGAATTTAACCAAGATGGCATCGAGTAGCTGTTAGGTGCCAAGAGATGTTGTTCATCCGAAGAGGGAGAGGTTGATTGAATAGAAACATATAAAGCCTCAACTGGACTATGTGGCATGGTGTCACCTAGCACATCGAACTCTAGACGACTAGGTACAATCCAGGGATCAGATGATTCCAAAGACTGATAAGTCATAGCCGAAATCATATTGATTGTGGCAATATGATGCACGATAGGAGGAAATGGTGTAGGGAAGGCACCGATGAGGGTGGAATATTTTAACAAGCTTACACCAACACTTTCATACATGATCTTATGATCTCTCAAGAATGGAATATTGTTAGTAGCGGGAGTGCGAGCGTCGGGTGTACAAAAATCTAATGAATAGACAGTGACAATTTTTTCCTGATGAGGAAATTGTACACATCAAAACACCATTGAAGCAATGAAAGTCATAGCATAAAATGAACTTCTTCCAAGTAACAATTTGTAATCGAGGGGAGCATCGACTACCTCGACATCAACGGTGATGGTTTTGCCGCCCAACTGGATGGACAGGGACTGCAAGAGTCCATGGGGATGAAAAAATTGCCCATCGAAAGCACGCAACATCATTGGGGATTTGTTAAGTGTGGGTGATTTTAAACCTTTCCAACACGCTAAGTACATGACACAAGTAGAGGCTCCCTCATCCAACATAGTTTGGTGAATTTGTTGATTGTGAACAACAACATCAATTTGGAAAGCAAATTGGTGGGAGAGTCGAGATGTAAAATTTTCAAGGTTAAACATAATATTGTTGGAAGAATCAGTATAAAAAGCACCAATAGAAGCCAAGAACGTTCTATGTTGTCTGGGGCAGTGCTGTAGAACTTCTAACGTAGACATAGCACACATTGCTGGAGCCAAATCTTCAACAATGTTGTAGTTCAGGGTGACACGTGAACTAGGATTAAAGGTAGATTTATGGATATTTCTCTTAGAAGGGTGTAAGATAGAGTTGAACACAGGTTTCTCGATCTGAAGTGTTCCAAACAGAAGACTAATGGAGGATGGTGATAGATCTGGTAAAGTACCATTAGTTGCCTTTACTTTGTCAGGTTTAATTGGTGTTTCGTATGTTGTATAACGGGTGGTTAAATCAATCCCATTAAATAGATAAATATGTGAACCTGTCAAGGCTTCATCAGGAGAAGGGTGGCTAGCACTAGCCCCTAGAGAGGATGTTTGAGCAACCATAGATTGTTGCTGAGGAAAAGGATGAGTAAGAATGATAGGTTGGGAATTCCCTTTAAAACATTTGGTCACTTCATCGCGATGTGGATAGTGTCGAGTTTAGTGATCATCACCACAAATAAGACATGGGAAGTTCGGTTTCCGCTATGGTTGCTTTTTGGTAGCAGGTGGTGGGTTTTGAGCGTTCGATTTTTCATTGTTATTATTCTTCTTTGGTTTGTTATTTGTCTTCTTCTTACCTCTGGATTATCGTGAAGGGGAAGATTGAACTGCATTCACATCAGAGATTTGATTTTGGGGGGAGGTAGAGGAGGGTGTGGTCTAACTAGGAGTGGATGATAGAGCAGATCGACTTACCATTCCAGTCGACTGGGAAACAAATAGGGTTTTGATGGAGCCAATAAATCCATTCACATGTTACATGGATGATGATTTAGATGGATCGGTATCTGCATGGGTAGCATTTAGGATTAACTCATAAAAAGTGCCAACTTGGGAATAAACCAAATCTAAGTACTGTTCCTGAGAAATGGACTCTTCCTTAGTGACTACACAACCCATGGTGACATCATGAGCAGTCGGGGGTAACAGTGATTTAGTAAACCATTCCACCAATAACTGGTCAGGAATGAATGCTTTGATCAACCTTCATCGTCATCTCCACTCATGAATATTATTAGAGACATGCATGGAGTTTGTTTGATGAATGGAGGTCAAGAGATCGGTACCTGTATCGTATCAAATGGGTAGTTTAAAGTGCATGAGAAAGGACATGGAAAGAGAGTTAAAATCTTGGAAAGAACCATGTGGAAGTTCGATATACCACTTGGCTGCTGAGCTCATAAGTCTTCACTGAAAAAGACATAAATGGATAGAATTGGCCATTAAGGAGTTCGATGAACACCATAAGTGGAAATTCATCACATGATTGTTCAGGTATTCTCTAAATTTAACGTCAAATTTTGGATATCGGAAGGTAATTTAGTAGGGATGACTCGCAAAAAAGGATAATCTAATATAGGATCATTAGTTAACTAAGACAAGTCTGGGAGATCTAGAGTCGCAAGAAATGGTAGTTGTCGGTTAATGTGAGGATGATACTAGTGTGGCACAGGGAAACTCGTAGGACCATAAAATGGGTTAGGTGGATAATTGTATCCAGTAGGTCCTCCTCCATATAGCTGTTGCTGACCAGAATAAATAGGATTTGATGATGGTTGAGAAACATGTGGATATAGAGGATAACCTGATGGGTTATGAGGATTATAAGTCAGTTGTTGCATTTTCCCATAAGGAGGATAGACATTTTGTCCATAAGGAGGATAAGTTTGTGTTTGTCCTTGAGTATTGTGCCCCCCAGATAATAATGGATATCCCAGAAAAAGAATGTGCCAAGGATTTGGTGTCACATTCTGTCATTATGATAGGTTAGGGACCCTAGTTTGGGATTGTCCCCCAAGATGAGATTGTGTCCCCATTTGATTTTGAATACCAAATGGAGGTTTCCCCCCAGCATGAGGTTGAGTGCCTAGAGGGATCAGGAAACCATAAAATGAATGACCAAAGACTCCAACCAGATTAGAGCCACCAAGACTAGTTCCTCCAAACAAAGGTGTAGGGATAAAACCTCCAGGTGTAAGTTGGGTAGTGTTGGTAGTGGAAGGATTCAAAGCTCTGTACCCAAGTGGAACTAACAGATTTGGTCTAAGTGGTGTTCCAATCAGAGCCTAGGATGGTGTCACATTTCTGGTGGGGATTGTAGCAACATGCGGGACCATAGTGGAATGGGTCATCTGGATAGTAGAGTTCAAGTGAGAACTAATCAACAATTGGTCTGCAATGGTGATGAAATTATTGGTTATACCAGTAAATTGATTTAAAGGTACTGTATAACTAAAAGACATCTCAGGCACTTGTGATTCCATGGGTCGATCGAGACTCACTCCTAGGTTACCATATAGATCATGGACTGTCAAAGGGACAAAACCAAAACCAAAGGTTCCAACAGTATGATTTGGGGTCCTAAATGATTCACTTTGGAAAAATGGATCCTCTACTCTAGATCATGTGTGAGGTCTGATAGGTACCTCAGTCTCTTCAATAACAACAACCTCTCCAGACGCTTTCACCCGCAACAGATGCAGTTCTCGACTAATACTCAAAGATGGGTTGATTTGAAAATCTTGCAAAGAATCATAAACAATTCGAACTTGTTCCAGAGAGTGTGTTCTTCCAACCTCAGAGCCTAATTCATTATGAGCCTCACAAGGGCCTTCTGAAGAGTTGGGAAACAAAGGTAGGTAACCCTCGGGATCCTCCAGGGGTAACCCTTGCATTCTACGTGAACAACGAAGGCTGATGTTGCTTGAGATAAGTAACGAACGAAAAAATAAATCTATCACTGATTAATGAAAAGAAACAACATACACTAGAAATCTAGGAATCGAACCAAGAAAACAAAAACTTATCTCGATGACCGTACTAGTTGGTGATGAAATCCAACGTCACATGATCAATTCAAGAAGGGGATAGGATATAAGCGGGTGGAACAGTTACAATGGAAACCTACTTAATGGACTTATGCCTTGGTGCAAGCTTCCACGCATTAATTGTGGATTTACCCTCCAAGGAGCCCAAATGAGTTTGACCAACGTCTGTTCCAGGTACAGTGAGACTTACCTTCACCGTCACCTTGTGTAAGAACATAAATATTATGTTTACTAATTACAACAACTTGCAGTCAGCCCCTGGGAGGGTACACTCAACAGTCTAGTATGAACGTATGTCCAGGATAACAATTATGAAATCCTTCGAGAGAATTGAGGACAAGTGGACTGGTAGAACTCCAGAGGATCCAGAATAGATTCATAATTCACGAAGCACTGAGACCAAATGAAAACAATTGAACTGCAAGAAGAACCCCCAATATACAATCTGACTACTATGAATGGTTGAACCATGAAGGGATAATCTCTGTAACTCTCTCGAACGTGACCTCGTGCCTAACCCTTGTGTGAGAGGGGGATCCCAAAAAGCCTATACAACAATTGGATTTTATCTACCTATCACAATATTCTTATGTTTGTTTTGAATACTTTGCAGAGTTGTACGCCTAGCCTAATCCAAAGTGATAATCCTAGTCTAATGTTGGTGAAAGATTCTAAAAACAAAAAGTTCTAGATCAATTTTAATTAGCGTTAATTTTGCATTTTTTCTTTACTCAGGGGTGTATGAAAGTGAAACTTAATGGTATAATGACTCAATTCCCCAAAAATACATAAGAAATGATAAACAACCTTTTCTTTCAATGAATTCCTATTTAAGGGAAGGAGAAAATGTTCTTTTCACTGTCAAACACTAAGATGTAGTATCCTCAGGAAATTGTTTCTCAATCAAATCCAATATCATGCTAATATTTCCCATAAAATTGTTCTAAGATCCAAAAACCAATCAGAAAAAATATATCATTTATCTTATGTGTGAATGATAATCAATATGATGTAAATCTTCCTATGTCAATCAGGCTTTAAGATCAATGATATTTAAAAAATCAGAAGAAAACTTTACACAAACAAAGATACTCTCTTGTTGTGATCAAACAAGAAACACAAAGAAACCAAATCCAAAAGAAAATAAAAAATCTCAAACAAAATAGAAATGATGGAAAACTGACCTCAAAGATCAAATGGAATGGTTCATAGATATCTAATTTTCCTTACCATAGTTTTCTTTCATTAAGATAGATGAGAAGAAAACAGTGATTTGATCCCAAGTCCTCAAAGGAGAAGAGTGACTTAAAGTAATGAAAAAATGCCAAAAATACAAACAAAGGGTGATCAATTCTCAGAAAAAAAAAGTGTTGAAGGCCAAGACAAAGATGTGCTGAGGTTGTAAGGACTTTGAGAAAGTGCAAAGAACAAGAAAATGAACTCAGAAATTAAACTCCTATAAGATTTTAAATAGAAAAGGGCAGTGCTTTGGTGTCAAGGGCACCAGAGTGTTGCAACTCTCTATGTAAGCCTGGTAGAGAGTGCCATTGCTCTAATAGAAAAGGTAGGGGAGCGCTAGCCTCTTAAAATTAAGAAAAATGCCTAGAAATCCAAAAAATCAAGAAAACTCAGAAATTCAAAGTGTATAGGATGAATTAAAGGGTCAATCAACACATCCAAGAATCAAAGACATAGTATGAATAAGGTCAAAAAATATGAGCAAAGCCTAAAAAGAAATCTAGGAAACCAAAAATGAAAGCTTCGGTCCCCAGTGGAGTCGCCAATTTCTATTACATGATAATCCCCCTACGGACAAGTGGATTCCCTCTTGGGCTCTAGACTCCTAAGACCAAGAAAGAAATGGTGCTAACATTGGTCACTGACATCCTTCTAAATCTAGTTAAACTAAAGTATAAAGAAGAGGAAGAAAGGAGTACCTTTTAAATTATGTTCGTCCTCGCATAGTCCGAGCTAATATTTGATCCCTAAACTCCTCGATAAGTCCTGCAAACAAGCAAAGACAGAACAAACTTCCTATTCTACTAACATTAGCTTGAAACCAGATCTATCTAATAGAGACATGTTCATGTAGAAAAAACACAACCTTGAAAGAAACAGGCCAAACACATATGTATTTTGATGAGAACAACAAAGAATAATTACAATCCTTTGATGAAGGAGCAACAACCTCTCCCAGCTCTCCTTGTTCAACCCTTTACTCAAGTAAGCCACACAAAATGATGATGCTTCAATGATATCTCCCTTATGAGATCATAATTTTGATGAATTCAAATGTATCTCCCTTTCACCATGAAGAGGCCTCCTTATATAGGCTTAGAGAGGCCTAACCACTTAAGTTATTCTTTGGATATGTTGAGGATTCTTCTCCTTTAGTTGTGGATATTCCCCAAGATTGAGCCTTGACCTCAGATCCAAATCCAACCAACTCCATATATTAAGAGATTCTTCCCTGATTTTCCTCAACAATCCAAAATTCGCTCAAAAAGGGCTAGTGCTCCCTCAAAATGGGGCACAAAGAATTCGAACGCTCCCCCAAAAGAGGGCACAGAGCACTGGCACTCCCTGACAATGTATAGGGGAGCGGTGCCTTCCAAAATTGATTTTTGAGTGGTTGTTTCCATGGAAAAACACTTGTACTCTCTGTCAAATTATTTCTCCTCTTCAAAAGTAGTATTTTGAGGTGTCTTTTGAGTGTTCTTGATAATGTCGTCTGAGACACGACATAGGAAAGATGACAGTATGATTTTTGTGACACTTGCGGCCAAAATGCGACACTTGCGACATTGGTAATGATGACACTAGGCTATCATTGTAATGAGTAATTTTTATGTGTAGCAAATTCCCACCCTCGTTGAGAGGAAGGTGTGTTGTTTCTCCTCCAGTCGGATAACCCCTCTGGATAAGCGCTCCCTAGTTTAGTCATGTGATGTGACTAAGGGGGTAATGAATCGTCCAATACTAGTCTTGCATATGCCATGGGAAATGGTTAGGTGTGAATAAGAATATTGGGAGAGGAGAAACATTACAATGTAGTGATAAGAATATGGAAGTAGTTGTGTGCTACTAGAAAACATGCTAGTATCTCTTTTCTACTATTGGATTGCTACATTGTCGTCAGACTATGGAAGTGATTGTGTATCGTTGGACAATAGTTATGTACTAATATGATGGTTGTGTAAAATTTTTGGTGATATTGTATCACTAGATAGTATTTGTGCACTACTATGGTGGTTGCATACCATTGGGAGTGATTTTGTATCACTGGATAGTAGTTATGTACTACTATAGCAGTGGTTGTGTAACACTCGTGATAATTATGTTACTATAGTGGTGTTTGTGTACCAATGGATAGTATTTTTGTACTACTATAGCTAATCCAGGTGGATATTGGTATCCACCCACTTATTTCAACTGGCTCAAAATAGTTTGTTGGTGGTTTACTATTTTTAGCAAATTATCTGGTCCTAAACTTTTGGGGCCATTTTGGAGGCCTAAACGATTGTTTTTCATAATAGGGAACCCTAATGATGGAAAAAATATTTTTTTGAGCCCCCTAAATGAATATACTCATCAATGCCTTTCCAACGAGCTATCATGCACCCCAAATGAAGATTTTATTCCAAAGTTACTCCTTAAGGAAGTTGATACACCAAACTACCCAAAACGAGGTCCACAAAAATGTTGGCTTTTCATCTTCCAGGCTTAGGATTTTGGATTTTGTTTATGTTAAAAACACCTTTTTAACCTTACTATAACAATCATCTTCTTGTGAATGAGCTTAGCTGTCACATCTCTTCTCAGAGATAAGATGGCACCATTCTATCGAGTATTTCACTCTATATTTCTACAATTTTGTACATTTCACTCATTAATAAAAATTGTGTAGTACTATATCTCTATGTTTATGGTTATATCTCTAATATATCTCTTTTATATTAATGGATATATGATATATCTCTGTACATTTATTTATTATACCTTCTCTCTCATTTCATGCCAAAAATAATCTATCTCAGTGGTATCAGAGTAGGCTGCTCTTGATCATTTTTCAGTGCACGTCCCCAATCAGGTTCAAGTATAAAAGTTAGGTCTAGAGCTTGTCTCTCCTGAGGAAAATCGCTCTTGCACGCCCAAGAAACCCTCCATGGTGGAAGACAAGAAATATGCTAGAGAAGAATATTCTATTAATATATTGCTTGAACAAGCTCTCACACGACATCGAGATTAAATCATGGATAATATTGCACCCATCCTTCAATGCCTATTGATAATAGTAGGTGCATATTCATTGAGAGACCACTTTGGAGGCACCTCTCCTTTCAAGGTACAAGTTAATTTTTATATTCCTTTATTTGAAGGTCATATCAATGTCGATGCCCTATAAAAATGGTTAAATATGCTAGAAGGTCATTTCTCTATTCACAATTTATGCGACAAGGAAAATATCACCCTCACACTCCTTAAGGATCTCCCCCATCAAAAATTGGTGGGATACTTACTAGGATCAAATATCCACAAAGGAGTCTGGAATATATGGGGCTGATCCCACTTGGGATTGTTTGTGGATGTAGTCAAGGAACATTCTTACCCTGTTGGTAACTATGACGACCAGTGAATGAGATAGACCACACTACAACAAGAGAGGGGGAAAAAATGACATAGTTCACAAATAATCTCCATACCTTGCACACCAATATGAGTATCAAAGACTCTGAGCATTATCGAGTTCTAAAATACCGTAGGGATTTGTATAGGTACATCCAAACCGAAATGGATTTCCTGGAGATCGCATCACTAGGAGTTGCCTATCAATATGCTTTCAAAATCGAGCATAAATTTAGGCATCAAAACAAATAGGAGTTCAGTTCTACAAATCCGCAACAACCAAATTATGGTGAAGATGAACGTAATAACCATCATCCATAAAACTAGTCCAAGCCACGAGAAAAGAAGGGTAATGTAAATACAAAGAAGGACATTTGAAAGTGGTGGGATTTCAACAAAATCCCCTACCACAAAACTGATGAATTTCACTCAAAAAAATAATTGGTGGCTTAGATCAAAGAAAAGGATTCTAACTCTGATTCATAATCTGATTCAAAAAAATAATGTGAGAAGACATATCATCGATGTAGACCCCACTGCTATTGTTGTGACTGCAACAATTCAACGAGAAAAATCAACAGATCTTGAAGAGGGGAAGTGCCTATTCCATTCACATATGTGGGTGAATGGGACCCCACTTCATTTTATTGTTGATAGAAAAATCCACAAAAATATCATCTCAGTAGAGGTCTTCAAATAGTTGGTATTGTCGAAAATTCCACAACCGCAACCATACAACATCGACTGGCTTCGCTAGGGAAGTGATCTCTATGTTAGCCAATATCGTCGATTTTCATGCGGTATCCAACCCTTAAAGGATGAGGTATTATGTGATGTTTCCCCATTGGATTTCTATGATTTTCTGTTAGGCCAACCATATATGTGGAAGCACCTGTTATTTATGAGTCTCAACCCCATATTGTTATTGTTACTCTAGGGGGTCATCTCTAAAGGATACCAGAGGTAGTTCTGACTAATATCCCACCAAAACAGTGCCGCAAGGTAATCTCTCATACTTCAAAATTCATCCTCTTCACAATATTTTCAAAAGGTGAACAAAAGAAAACCGCAACCACTACAGTCTTGCCCCAATACCTTTTTATCCAACAAAAGCATATTCCATAAGAGAAAAAGATATTGTTTCTTGGCATACAATGGTTCCTACACACTTCCGAGTCAATTCAAGATACAATAGGTTGGTTGAACATATTAAAACCCTCCAACAATAGGTTCATGAAAACCTTCAACAAGCTAAGCAACGCAAATTTTCCAACAAGGCAAGCAACTCACCAAGATTCATATTCAACAAACGCTTTCCCCTCTCCCCCGAGAACTCAACGCAAAGGAGATAGTTTATTCCTAGGGAGGGAGGATTGATATAGGTGGATATTGTTGGCCACTCACCTGCTCCAACTTGCTCAAAACAATTTGTTTAAAGTTAACTATTTTTAGAATTTTTTCGGGTCCTAAACTTTTGAGGCCATTTTGGGGGCCTAAATGACTTTTTTCACGATCGGGCACCCCAATGATAGTTAAAGGATTTGAATGATTGTCCTAAATGAATCTACTCATATTTGTATTTTCAACGAGATATCATGCACCCCAAATGAATATCCCATGCCAAAGTTACGCCTCTGGGAAGTTGATACACCAAACTACCCAAAACAGGGTCCAAAAAATTATTGGCTTTTCATCTTCCATGGTTAGGGTTTTGGATTTTATTCATGTTAAAAAGGCCTTTGGATCCTCATTGTAATGATCATATTATTTTGAATGATCATATTCACCACATCTCTTTTCAGAGATAAGTTGCCACCATTCTAGCGAGTCTTTCACTCTGTATTTATACAGTTTTGTACTTTTCCCTCATTAATAGCAATTGTGTATTACTATATCTTTGCGTTTATGGTTATATCTCTCTATATATTTGTTATATTATTGGATATATGATATATCTATATAAATTTCATTATTATATCTCTGCTCTCATTTCATGTCAAAAATAATCTGAATCATTGGTATCAAAGCAGGGTGCTCTTGATCATTTTTCATTGCATGTCCCCGACGAGGTCCGAGTATAGAAAGTTGGGTCTCGAGCTTGTCTCTTTTGAGTAAAATATCTCTTGCACTCCCAAGAAACCCTCCATGGTGGAAGAAAAGAAATATGACATAGAATAAGACTCTATTAATCTATTACTTGAGCAAGCTCTCACGTGACAACGAAACAAAATGATCGAGAATTTTGCACACATCCTTCAACAAATGTCGATAATAGTAGGCACATATTCATCAAGTGACCACTTTGGAGGAACCTCTCCTTTCAAGGTACAAGTTAATTTTGATATTCCCATATTTGAAGGTCAAATTGATGTGGATACCCTACAAAAATGGTTAAATCTTCTAGAAGGTTATTTCTTTGTTCACAATTTCTTAGACAAGGAAAAGATCACCTTCCCGCTCCTTAAGGATCTCCCCCATGTCAAACATTGGTGGGAAATTTACTGGGAGAAAATTTCCACAGAGGAGTCTTGAATATATAGGGTCAAGCT
>JASDQU010104962.1:45402-58849 GCA_032191745.1 Picea mariana
GATCTCTATGTTAGCCAATATCGTCGATTTTCATGCGGTATCCAACCCTTAAAGGATGAGGTATTATGTGATGTTTCCCCATTGGATTTCTATGATTTTCTGTTAGGCCAACCATATATGTGGAAGCACCTGTTATTTATGAGTCTCAACCCCATATTGTTATTGTTACTCTAGGGGGTCATCTCTAAAGGATACCAGAGGTAGTTCTGACTAATATCCCACCAAAACAGTGCCGCAAGGTAATCTCTCATACTTCAAAATTCATCCTCTTCACAATATTTTCAAAAGGTGAACAAAAGAAAACCGCAACCACTACAGTCTTGCCCCAATACCTTTTTATCCAACAAAAGCATATTCCATAAGAGAAAAAGATATTGTTTCTTGGCATACAATGGTTCCTACACACTTCCGAGTCAATTCAAGATACAATAGGTTGGTTGAACATATTAAAACCCTCCAACAATAGGTTCATGAAAACCTTCAACAAGCTAAGCAACGCAAATTTTCCAACAAGGCAAGCAACTCACCAAGATTCATATTCAACAAACGCTTTCCCCTCTCCCCCGAGAACTCAACGCAAAGGAGATAGTTTATTCCTAGGGAGGGAGGATTGATATAGGTGGATATTGTTGGCCACTCACCTGCTCCAACTTGCTCAAAACAATTTGTTTAAAGTTAACTATTTTTAGAATTTTTTCGGGTCCTAAACTTTTGAGGCCATTTTGGGGGCCTAAATGACTTTTTTCACGATCGGGCACCCCAATGATAGTTAAAGGATTTGAATGATTGTCCTAAATGAATCTACTCATATTTGTATTTTCAACGAGATATCATGCACCCCAAATGAATATCCCATGCCAAAGTTACGCCTCTGGGAAGTTGATACACCAAACTACCCAAAACAGGGTCCAAAAAATTATTGGCTTTTCATCTTCCATGGTTAGGGTTTTGGATTTTATTCATGTTAAAAAGGCCTTTGGATCCTCATTGTAATGATCATATTATTTTGAATGATCATATTCACCACATCTCTTTTCAGAGATAAGTTGCCACCATTCTAGCGAGTCTTTCACTCTGTATTTATACAGTTTTGTACTTTTCCCTCATTAATAGCAATTGTGTATTACTATATCTTTGCGTTTATGGTTATATCTCTCTATATATTTGTTATATTATTGGATATATGATATATCTATATAAATTTCATTATTATATCTCTGCTCTCATTTCATGTCAAAAATAATCTGAATCATTGGTATCAAAGCAGGGTGCTCTTGATCATTTTTCATTGCATGTCCCCGACGAGGTCCGAGTATAGAAAGTTGGGTCTCGAGCTTGTCTCTTTTGAGTAAAATATCTCTTGCACTCCCAAGAAACCCTCCATGGTGGAAGAAAAGAAATATGACATAGAATAAGACTCTATTAATCTATTACTTGAGCAAGCTCTCACGTGACAACGAAACAAAATGATCGAGAATTTTGCACACATCCTTCAACAAATGTCGATAATAGTAGGCACATATTCATCAAGTGACCACTTTGGAGGAACCTCTCCTTTCAAGGTACAAGTTAATTTTGATATTCCCATATTTGAAGGTCAAATTGATGTGGATACCCTACAAAAATGGTTAAATCTTCTAGAAGGTTATTTCTTTGTTCACAATTTCTTAGACAAGGAAAAGATCACCTTCCCGCTCCTTAAGGATCTCCCCCATGTCAAACATTGGTGGGAAATTTACTGGGAGAAAATTTCCACAGAGGAGTCTTGAATATATAGGGTCAAGCTCACTTGGGAATTATTGTGTATACAGTCAAGGAACAATATTACCATGTTGGTAACTATGAATACCGATACATGAGATAGACCACGCTATGACAAGAGAGGGGAAAAAAGTGTTGAAGTTCACAAATAATTTCCATACCTTGTGCACCAAGGTGGGTATCAAAGACTTTGAGATGCATCTATTTCTGAAATATTGCAGGGGTCTGCATAGGTACATCCAAATCGAAATGGTTTTCCTCGACATCTCATGACTGGGAGCTACCTATTGATATGCTATCAAAATCAAGTAGAAATTTAGACACTAGAACAAATGGGAGTTTGGGTTTGTAAATCCACAACAAATAAAGTAGGGTAAAGATTACCTTAACAACCAGCCTCCAAAAACCCATTCCAATCCACAGGAAAAGAAGGCTAATAGAAAGACGAAGAAGGAAATTGGAAAGTGGTACGATTTCCAAAAAATCCCCTCAACAACACTGGTGAATGTCTCTCAAAACAATCATTGGTTCCCAACATAAATGAAAAGTAGTTGAAACCTAACACAAAAATATGATTTAGAAAATAATGGGAGAAGACATATCATTGACGCAGGCCCCACTACTATTTTCAAAACTACAACAATTCAACTACAATAACTAGCATATCCTGAAGAGGGGGAGTACCTCTTCAATTCACAAATGTCGGTGAAGGGGACCTCACTGCATTTTATTATTTATAGAGGAATCCAGAAGAAGCTATGATCTAGGTGGATATTGGGGGCCACCCACCTGTTCGAAATTCTAACTGGCTCATCTTGATAGTCTTCAGTTCAACAAATTTATTTGTAATGGGGAAAATTCTTTGTAATTGTGGATTTTGTAATTGCAGGGCTATGCTAAAGCAGTAAAAAACATCCAGGAGGATATTGGTGGCCTTCCACCTATTCCAAATAGTTTATTTTTGAATGTTTCATGTCAATACATCTTTCTATACTTACAGGTACATTTTGGGTCTCTAAACAATGTTTTATTGGATTTCCACAATCAAACTATAGACAAAGTCAGAGTTTGATGGCATAATGTGAAGTTATTGAAAATATCTTTCCAATGGGCTATCACACACCTAAAATGGATATCTATGTAAAAGTTATGACCCTAGGAAGTTTATGTATGAACTTACCCCAATGGGGCCCACATGACTTTTGGCACTTTATCTCCTAGGGTTAGGTTTTTGAATGTCTAGGGTTTTTACATTCATGTTTATCATAAGAAGGACTTCAGAGCCTCATTGTAATTATATTCTTGCGATTGGACGTATCTGTCACCTCCCTTCTCAGAGATAAAGCTGCCAACATTCTAACGAGTCTTGCACTTTGTATTTTTATAGTCTCTCTAGATTTATTTCATTAATAGAAATCATGTATTGTTGTATATCTTTGTTTTTGGAAATTTTTATGATTATTTCATTGTAATATCTCTTCTATAATTTTTTTTCAAAAATAATATGGATCAATGGCATCCGAGAAAGCTTCTCTTAATTATTTTTCAGTGCATGTCCCCGACGAGGTCTGAGTATAGCAAGTTGGGTTTGAAGCTTGTCTCTCTTCAATACAGTCGCTCTTGCACGCTGAAGAAACCCTCTATGGAAGAAAACAATAAAAATGATGGAGCATAAGATTATATTAACCTATTTCTTGAGCAATCTCTCACTTGATAGAGTGACAAAATGATGGAGAATTTTGCACACATCCTTCAAAGTGTGTCGATAGCACCATGCACATCTTCATAAAGTGGATAGTTTGGATGAATATCTCCCTCCAAGGTACAAGTTAATTTTCATATTGTCGTATTTGAAGGTCACATACATGTAAATGCCTCAGAAAAATGGTTAAATATGCTAGAAGGTTATTTCTATGTTCACAATTTGTCCGACAGGGAAAAAGTCACCTTCGCACTTTTCAAGGCTCTCCCACATGTCAAACGTTGGTGGGAAACTTACTAGGATAAAATTTCCATAGAGGAATATGGTATATATGGGGTCGATCCCACTTGGTATTTTTTTGTGGATGCAGTCAAGGAAGAACAATACCATGTTGATAACTATGGAGACCAGTACATAAGATGGACCACACTATGGCAAGAGAAGATCCAAACACTGCCAGAGTTCACAAATACCTTCCATAAATTTCACACCAAGATGGGTATCAAATACTCTGCCGACATATTTTTATGAAATATTGTGGGTCTCTGCATAGGTACATCAAAACCAAAATGGATTTCCTAAACATGTCATCATTAGGAGATGCCTATAAAGATGATGTAAAAATTGAGAAGACATTTAGGCACTAGAAAAAATGGGAGTTTGGGTCTAAAAATACGCAACAACAAAAGCATGGTAAATATGACCCTAACCAATATCCTCCAGACAACCAATCCAATACATAGGATAAGCAAGGTAAGGGAAATATGAAGAATGACACTCAGAATTGATGCGACTTCCACAAAATTCCCTAGCACAACACCGATGAATTTTGATCGAAACAATCATTGGTGGCCCAGGTCAAAGACAAGGAGCCAAACCCTGATTCAGAACCTTATCCTTAAAATATTGAAAATCGACAGATCATTGATGCGTACCACACTGCTACTGTCGCAACCACAATAATTAAAATTGAAGAACCAATAGATCCTGAAGAGGGGGAATGCATCTTCCATTCACATATGTGGGTGAAGGGGACCCCGTTGCATTTCATTATTGATAGCGACAACCATAATAACCTCATCTGAACTGAGGTCATGAAACAGTTGGGGTTGTCGACAACACCACACCTACAACCCTACAAGATTAGATGGCTTCACAAGGGATGATATATCTGTGTGAGACAGTGGTGCCACCTATCGTACGACATCCAACCCTTGAAGTATGAGGTAGTGTGTGATGTCTCCCCTATTTATGCCGAGGATGTTGTTTTGGGACAACCATATATCTGGAAACGTCACGTTTTTTATGAGTCTCGACCTTGTAGTGTCATTATTAGTCTAGGGGGTCATCTATATAGGATACCATAGTTAGATTTGACTATTGTTCCACCAAAACAATGTCACAAGGTATTATCTCATACTGCAAAATTCATCCTCTTCACAATTTGTTCCAAGGATGCACAAAAGATCGCTACAACCATTGCAGCCTCAACACATTCTATCCAGAAAAAGTGGATTGTAGAAGAGAAATAATATATTGTTTCTTCACCTACAATGGCACCTACACAACACCCCATCAAGCCAAGAGACAATAGGTTGGTGGAACATATTCAACCCCACTAGAAAGCAATGCAACTTTTCCAATAAGGCATGCAACTCACCAAAATTCCAATTCAAAAAATGCTTTCCCCTCTTCGCCCGGAACTCAATGCCATGGAGATCATTACTTCCTATGGGGGAAGGATTGATCCAAGTGGATATTTGGGGCAACCCACCTATTCCAAATTCCAACTGGCTCATCTTGACAGTCTTGAGTTCAACACATTTCTTTGTAATGGGGACATTTCTTTGTAATTTTGGATTTTGCAATTATGGGGCTATCTTAAATCCCTACACAACATATCGGTGGATATTAGTGGCCGCACACCTATTCCAATTGGATTATTTTGGAATTTTTCATGTCAGTACATCTTTTTGTACTTCCATGGCCATTTTCGGGCTTGAAACAATGTTTTCTTGGATTCCCACAGTCAAACTATAGACGAAGTCATATTTTTATGGTATAATGCGTAGTTCTCGAAAACACATTTCCAAAGGGATATCACACTCCTAAAATAGAGATCATATTCCTTTAGAGCCTCATTGTATTGAACTTATTGTGAATGAGCGTATATGTCACATCTCTTCTCAGAGATAAAGCTTCCACCATTCTAGCAATTCTTGCACTGTGTATTTTTACAATCTATATACATTTCCTTCATTAATAGAAATCATGTATTGTTGTATCTCTCTGTTTATGGAAATTTTTATGAGTATTTCATTGTAATATCTCTTCTTTCATTTCATTCTAAAAATAATCCGGATCAACCTCATCTCATCATAGGTTTTCAAACAGTTGGGATTGTCTTCACTAGGGATGAGATCTCCTTTTCAGCGAATAGTTTGGATTGTCATATGATATCAAACCCTTCAAGGATGAGGTATTATGTTTTATTTCCCTGTTGAATTTCTGTGATGTTATTTTTGGCCAACCATTTATGTGGAAGAACCATGTCATTTATGAGTCTCGACCACATAGTCTCATTGTTACTCCTAGGGGTCATCTCTACACGATACCAGAGGTAGTTCTGGATACTTTCGCACCAAAATAGTGCGATAAGGTAATTTCTCATACTGCAAAATTCATCCTCTTCACAATTTGTTCAAAAGGTGAACAAAAGGATAGTGAAACCACTACATCCTTGGCCCAAGACCTTTCTATCCAACAAAAGAATATTTCATAAGAGAAACAAGATATTGTTTCTTCACCTACAATGGTGCCTTTACATTGCCCAATAAATCCAAGATAYAACAGGTTGGTTTAATAGATTCAACCCCTCCAACAACATGTTCGTGACAACCTTCAACAAGATAAGCAACACAACTTCTCCAGCAAGGCAAGCAGCTCACCAAGATTCGTATTCAACAAATGCTCTCCCTTCTCCCACAGGAACTCAACACAATGGTGTCCATTGATTCCTAAAGAGGGAGGATTGATCTAGGTGGATATTGATGGCCACCTACCTATTCTGTTGGGTGCAGGTCTATTTTAAGGAAATACCTATTTTTGGAAAGGAAGACCTAATTTTGGAGCATGTGCAACAGGGGTCAAGAAAGAAGCATGCAGGAAAGAAGGAAAAAAAATATTCAGAAAGAAAATCAATGTGGAAAGAAGATAGGAAATCCTAACCATGATAGGGTTAGGGATTTTTATAAGGATTGTAATGACTATAATCCTGTAAAATAATATAAATAAGAACCTAGGAGGTCTAGACTAGAAATTTTTGGTGAGTTGATAATGATTATTATGATGGTTGAGATATTCTCAATTGTAGGTTGTAGAAGAGTCGAATAATATATATTTTGAGGGTTAGGTCATAGGATGAGGAGCCTGTTGTGATCTAGTCTGCCTCACAGAGGTTCCTTAACCTCATCATAATTGTATGATTGAAGATGTAATGTGTGCAGTGATCGATTTTGCAACAGATTAAATAAAAGAGTAGAGAAGCCAAATGTTTGTGTACATAGCCCCAAGAGGGGGTGAACGAAGGTAAAAATTTTGTTCTATGTCATGTTTCTTGAATGTTTACTTTCTATCAATGATTAGCTTATGCATGAATGATTAACTAGATGTATTAGCATGCTTGGTGTTGTTCTTGAGTTTATACATTAAGGCTCTAAAGTATACCGTCAAGCCATCCAAAAAAATAAAGAGAATTAAGAGGCAAGAATCAATTGTGAAGAGTAAATTGGAGTTGGTTTCTCAACTGTCTCTGTCTAGCTTCCCATTGTTCTTGGATGCTGATATCTCTCTCGATAATTGCCCATGAGCGTTCTAATTCAACCCGGGTATTTGTTGTTTGCAGGATAGTATTAAATAAGTTCAAAGCAATGCCAGTTTGATCTTGAAGGCCAGGCTCTATGTTAGGCTATTTATTATTTGGGACAGTCATGGGGAGTAAAATTTTATTGAATTATAAAATGTTTAAATATTTTTTTCTTCAGTTTTGAGGGATGAAATAGAAAAGGAATTTGAGAACTCAAAATAATAACACAATAACAATAGAGGTTGTTTCCTGTACTTGAAACAATTTTAGAATAGTAAAATAATAACAAAAGTAACGCTGCCGAAAAATATGAGGCTTTGATCATGAAAGAATCTCATATCATAATAGAAGAAGGAGAGAAAAATGCGATTTCTAATGAAGTATAAAATATAACCATCCAAATGACCTACAGGTCTTGAAACTGTTGATAGCAATCACAGAGGAAAAACTGTAAATGACTAGATAATTAAATAAATTTAAACTATAGTAGAATTTTGAATTAAACTATAGCTGATCGTTCATTAGAAAGACATGGAAAGAAAGATGTTGAAAGATATTGAAAACAGAGTAAAGGAAAACATAGCTTCAAGTTGACACAATTCAAAATCTCTTCTACATTATCTATATCATTGTAAATCGAAAACTTCTAATACAATCGGCTCCCAAAAAACCAAAATCCACTTCTCAGTCTTATGAAATTACGTTTATACATGATCACCAAACCCTTTTCCCGTTGGTGATTAAGTAACTTCCGAAGACTAACGGTTACATGAATGAGCATTGCTGAACCGTTTACATCTCTATTTTAACTTCTTTATTATGTCAATGATGAAAATATCTAAAACAGTATTTCATGTCTTCGGTGATGAACTTCCTTCTTCTATTTTAGGACAGCAAATACATTGTCCTAGAAACTGCACCAAAACTTTGGGAGCTTCTGGAATATCTTTTGCCTCAAATAGGAAGAACTTTCTCTGTAGTTAAGGCAGATGGTCTTCAATTATCTTTCTTGTGAACTTACTAGTTTGTAACTTTAAGTTCAACATTACTATCCATTTGTCGATTTGAGTGACATTGATTACCTTTATTTGTGGTATCTCTACCTGAATTTCTTCCAGATCCTCCTTGAATCTGAACTGATGCTTACCAATGTTAATTTCTCCTAACAACCCTGGACAGTTGTTTCTTACAATGTTCAAAGAAGCTTTATCTAAAAGGTAGAAAATTCCTTGATAGTCGTCATTAACCTCTCTGGTTATTTTCTTGTTTTTTGCGAGGTTTTCCTCCCATACCTTGAGTATTGTATCACCTTTAATATTCTCTAAAACATATAGCTTTTGAGTCTCTCTAACTTCCTATTTTGTTGAAAGAGCCACTGCTTTTTGAAAAGTTGTTCCGGCTACTTTCCTTCTCTCTCTTTTAGGAGAATACTCTCCAAGGATTTACTTGCTTCTTGAAAGTAATTCTGAATAAATTCCATCTTAAATAACACTCTGTGTTTCTCTTTTTCTATCTTTGTATGTATTTCCAACACCCGAGCTTGGAAGATTTCAAGCTCTACCACTTGATTTTGAATGGAATTAATCTTATTTTGTAATTGCCTATTCGTTTCTTCTTGCTGTAGGACCTGTGCTTGAATGACCTATATCTTCAGGTTTGCTTCATCTAATCTTTCTTTCAGTTTTTGAATCTCTTGAATGTCATTGAATTTGGCTCGTTCTAGACCCTTGTTTATCTCTAGACTGATACTTCTTTCAGTCTCCTTTAATTGACTTTGTAGCTGAGCTATCATCTGATTTTTCTTTTGCAACATAGTTCTCAAATTACCCATAGAGTATAAATTTGTCGATGCTAAGGCTCCCATTGTGCTTGCTATTTTTGTAGCGAATTCCCCCTCTTTAATTTTTTTTCCATCTACAATGATCTTGTTCTTTTTTATCATCATGTTTCCTCTTGGATGTATTTCCTGTTTCAGGACAGCCTTCCTCTTTTTACTGAAAAAGTAATCATAGGAAGGAATCTCATCCCTAGAAATAGGTTCAAGATCACTAACATAAAGAGCTCCCTCTTGGGGGTTTCCATAGGTATACTGTAATGGGGTCAAAGAAGTAATAGGACTTCCAAGCTCCATTGATGTTGTTCCTCCTACTCTTTTAGCAAAATCCTGAGGGATTTCTGGTGATATTTCCAACTCCTTTTCTTTCCCTGACTCTGATTTCTCTGTCTGAGGAACTTCTGTTTGTTGTGAAGTCGTTTCAATATCCTTTATATTTCCCTTTGTATTTTCTTTATCCTGTGCATCTGTTTCAAAACCTGGGGGAGGACCTTCCTGCTCCGGAGGAGGGGTCATGGATTCACCCTGCAAAATCTTTGGCAAACAACTTCGCATGTGACTTTGGAAGGACATGAAACATGTCTAAAAGTTGAGTGATAAGGCCCGTACCCTATTCAATACCTCCTCATAGGCTTTAACCTCTTTGAATAAATCATTTTAAATGGATTCTTCATGTTCATAAGCTTTCATATTGCAGTGCATCAAATGTTTGTTCACTAGTTGATAAGGGTCATGTTTTTTATGTTCGATATTTACCAGTTTAACTTCTTCTAGTGCTTCGGCTTCCACTTTAGAATGGCCTAGGTTTATCAATGAAAATTTATTGATATGTACAAGGAAGATTAGCCATGACTTCCTTTGAGCTGCCTTTAGCTCTATTCCAATACCACCTTTCACTATTTGGTTTTCTACTTCCCTCGATACCAGTTTGTCCGAGAGGAATTTTGGAAGCGCATGAGGGGGGATTGAGCACCCATAAACCCTAATGTAAGAGAAGTTTTCATCAATGAACCAGTCAGCTATTTCTTTGAGGTTTTCTGAGACTGTCTCAAAAATACAAGGGGGTTCACAACCATAAAACATTTTATGCATTGGAATTACTATGAAATGACAAATTTCGTAAAATGCGTTCTTAGCATTTTCTTCCCATAGCATAGAGTGATGCTCGTGAATGGGTTCAGAGTAGGTTATGTTCCAACTCCAATTCATCAGGGAAAATGGAGTCACAAAGCAGATTCTGTCCATGATGTACGCTGACATGTAAAAGGCCATTGGCTGACCTTTAGATCTTGCAACTCTGTAATTTGAAACCTCTTGAGCTAGGTTATCAGACAAAATCTTACTCCAGTTAAAAGTGTATCCTTTTGATGCTTCTTCTAAAAAGGGTACCCATTCTGCAGGGATATGGAAGGGATTCTTTTTCCCCAAGAGTCTACACAACATAATGGCTACATAGACCATGTACTCGTTCAAAGATGCTGTGGCATAAATTCCATGGGTATCGGCCCTAAATTTTGATGGACATCTCCACCATTCTTTGATTAAATTGGGATAAGTTCGGTCTGCCTCAGTACACTCCTTCCTTTGAAACTCATCTATAAATTCGACATGATAAATGGGATTAGGATTTGTTGAGAGTTTATACATTACATGTATATGCTCTGGCCTGAATGAGAGGACAAAGACCACTTGATCATTTAAAATGCTACTTGTCGAGATATCAACCTTCTCCAAGGCCCAATTGATCATGTTGTTGTATTCCATGAGCTGAGGTCATGCTGAGATCTTATGAAGCTCCGATTCTTCTATATCCCGAAGGTGATTCTTGGAATCAGTAGGAGAATTTTTGATTTCGTAATCCAAGAGTTCATATATTTATCTCCAGGATTTAATTGAGTAGATGGCATGTTGTGTAGTGTCGGATATGATATCTCCTTCTGGGTTACGCATCTCCTATGTATCTTCACTCTTCTTCGGTGCTTTCTTTGGCGCCATAGCTTTATGTCAGATGAAAAACCTGTCGCAGAAAAGAAGCATATGAGCTTGGCCGAATGCGAATTAACTTTGAAAGACAGAACAAGCATAGGTTTTGGAGCACAGACTTTTAAATCGCCTTAAACTCGTTTTATGATGAAAACACTAACGCAACTGACTTGTAATTAATTACATTTAATGCAATGAATATTTTTTAGATACGCATTAGTGTCGCAACATTTATCAGTTATATTTTTATTAATATGGACGTATTTTTATGCTTTTTGAATTCAAAATTTGGAAGATTTGATTCAACGGAAATCGAAACATGAACAGACCTAAGAAGTCTGATTGTCATTAATCATGCTTCTAAAACAGAGTTAGTTCAATCTAAACACAGATTATGAGTCGAGACTTCACGTTTTGGGATTTGTGGGATCATGTTGACAAGAGGTATGTTATCGGTGAACCACGATTCTCGAAAGTGAGAAATCACGATAAGATTAAGTTAATCCTTAACTACTGTATTAGTGAATTAATTAATCAAGATTTAAAATTAACTTCCATTCTTTTGGGGTTTTGAATACCATGGATACCTGATGTATGTCATCGATAAACCCCGATTCCTAAAATTGCAAAATCATGATAAGATTAAATTCGGCCTTAATTTTCGTATTAATAAATTAATTAATTAGGATTAAACTAACTTTCATTCTTTCGGGAAATCGGGGGTCGGGATTTCATGATTCAAAATGTAAGGAAAACACATGGTTTGAGTAGACTCGAATCCTGAAAGGTTTAAAAAATTATTAGTCAACTCCTTCAGGGTTTAAATTACAGTGATTTTAAGAATAACTTTACAGAAAGCGCGTCGACATTTTTTAAAAACAGTTTCAGTTTTTTTCCTTCGATTATTTAAAGAATAAAGCTTGTTGAGACTTTGGTACAGGGATTTTGGAAATGATAGAGAGGGTTATGCTTTATGAAAATCCGAAACTCAAAAAAGGAAGGTTTTAGTCTTGAAGATAAAAAAATTTAAAATTTGTTTCAACGTAGACTCCAATTGGGGACCTCGTCTCCTTGTGGGAGAATAGGAACAAGTAGACTTAGTGCCTTTATTGGGTTAATGGAGTCAAAGGCTTCTTTCTGTAGAATTTTCTTAGGAAGGGGATACAGAGGGAAAAAGACATTTCGTCTTTACTTCTGAAAAGATTTTCAAAACTCCCATGTGTTGTAAACTCAGTTGCAGTCCCATTCATGATCTTCTCCTTCTCACTACTGAATTTAAGTCTGCTTTAAGATTATCAAAACAATCCTAGGAAATCCAACAGATCTTGTGGATTTTGGCTTGCATCAAACGAAGTAAATTTCATGCTTTTAATTGGGGAGCCCTATCTGAACTTGGGATACAGATCTGGTTTCGAAAAGGCTGGTAACCAGAGTAGAGTGAAATTTATGTATGACAGCCTTACAAATATCTTAGATATTGCTTCACTGCCAACGAGCTTGTTCAGTACTATGATGAAGTTATTTGTCCCTTTTTACTGAATTTCCTTTCACCACCTCGAATCATAATTATGCATTTAAATGTTGAGACGAGGGAAATCATTTAAATGAGTTTCCTTTCATCGTCTTCTTAGACTAGATGGAGGAAATCAAATATGAATTTCCTTTAATCATCTTCTTGGACTAGATGGTGGAAATCAAATATGAATTTCCTTTCACCATCTACCTTATATTTTACTTTTTTGAACACGAAGTGGGGGAAATCAGTGGTACCAAGTATACCAGGGATGATATCTATGTAAAATTTGTAGTAGAGGTCTGTCAACTTGCTTTAATTAACCTAGACCAACCTTCTCTTAGCTTTCAAAGCACCTTAGCCCACAGGGAAAATGGGAAAGATTAATTCCTGGGCCCTTCCTTCGAGCAAGCCTCAAGCCTTAAAAAACTATTAAGAATCCTAGGAGAGTTGGGATCATCCTAGGCATAACTTTGTTTAGTCAGAGAGTGAGGAGTTATGAGGATTGGCTTACCTTTTAAGATATGTTTTTCAGCTTCCAAATCTAAGACGTAATCTCTTCTCCCTCTGTGGAAAAACTAGAAGGATGCTTGATTTTTTAAGAAGGAAAAAACAAGGGTAGAAAGGGGCAATGGAAAAAGACCAGGAAATCGAGAAACAAGGGTCATGGATTAAATCCAACTTTTGGAACCCTTTGCCGAAGACCCTTTACTCTCTCTGCTTATTTTAATTATCTCTTATCTTTATCTAGGTGAAATTCTTAGGAACCAAAGTAAGAACTCGTTCTTT
>JASDQU010104962.1:58899-87180 GCA_032191745.1 Picea mariana
CTGCAAAATTCATCCTCTTCACAATTTGTTCAAAAGGTGAACAAAAGGATAGTGAAACCACTACATCCTTGGCCCAAGACCTTTCTATCCAACAAAAGAATATTTCATAAGAGAAACAAGATATTGTTTCTTCACCTACAATGGTGCCTTTACATTGCCCAATAAATCCAAGATATAACAGGTTGGTTTAATAGATTCAACCCCTCCAACAACATGTTCGTGACAACCTTCAACAAGATAAGCAACACAACTTCTCCAGCAAGGCAAGCAGCTCACCAAGATTTGTATTCAACAAATGCTCTCCTTTCTCCCACAGGAACTCAACACAATGGAGTCCATTGATTCCTAAAGAGGGAGGATTGATCCAGGTGGATATTGATGGCCACCTACCTATTCTGTTGGGTGCAGGTCTATTTTGAGGAAATGCCTATTTTTGGAAAGGAAGACCTAATTTTGGAGCATGTGCAACAGGGGTCAAGAAAGAAGCATGCAAGAAAGAAGGAAAAGAAACATTCAGAAAGAAAATCAATGTGGAAAGAAGATAGGAAATCCTAACCATGATAGGGTTAGGGATTTTTATAAGGATTGTAATGACTATAATCCTATAAAATAATATAAATAAGAACCTAGGAGGTCTAGACTAGAGATTTTTAGTGAGTTGATAATGATTATTGTGATGGTTGAGAGACTCTCAATTGTAGGTTGTAGAAGAGTCGAATAATATATATTTTGAGGGTTAGGTCATAGGATGAGGAGCCTGTTTTGATCTAGTCTACCTCACAGAGGTTCCTTAACCTCATCATAATTGTATGATTGAAGATGTAATGTGTGCAGTGACCAATTTTGCAACAGATTAAATAAAAGAGTAGAGAAGCCAAATGTTTGTGTACATAGCCCCAAGAGGGGGTGAAGGAAGGTGAAAATTTTGTTCTATGTCATGTTTCTTGAATGTTTACTTTCTGTCAATGATTAGCTTATGCATGAATGATTAACTAGATGTATTAGCATGCTTGGTGTTGTTCTTGATTATACATTAAGGCTCTAAAGTATACCGTCAAGGCATCCAAAAAAATAAAGAGAATTAAGAGGTAAGAATCAATTGTGAAGAGTAAATCAGAGTGGGTTTCTCAACTGTCTCTGTCTAGCTTCCCATTGTTCTTGGATGCTGATATCTCTCTCGATAATTGTCCACGAGCATTCTAATTCAACCCCGGTAGTTGTTGTTTGCAGGATAGTATTAAATAAGTTCAAAGCAATGCCAGTTTGATATTGAAGGTCAGGCTCTATGTTAGGCTATTTATTATTTGGGAGAGTCATGGGGAGTAAAATTTTATTAAATTATAAAATGTTTAAAGATTTTTTGCTTCAGTTTTGAGGGATGAAATAGAAAAGGAATTTGAGAACTCAAAATAATAACACAATAACAATAGAGGTTGTTTCTTGTACTTGAAACAATTTGAGAATAGTAAAATAATAACAAAAGTAACGCTGCCGAAAAATATGAGGCTTTAATCATGAAAGAATCTCATATCATAACAGAAGAAGGAGAGAAAAATGTGATTTCTAATGAAGTATAAAATATAACCATCCAAATGACCTACAGGTCTTGAAACTGTTGATAGCAATCATAGAGGAAAAACTGTAAATGACTAGATTATTAAATAAATTTAAACTATAGTAGAATTTTGAATTAAACTATAGCTGATCGTTCATTAGAAAGACATGGAAAGAAAGATGTTGAAAGATATTGAAAACATAGTAAAGGAACACATAGCTTCAAGATGACACAATTCAAAATCTCTTCTGCATTATCTATATCATTGTAAATCGAAAACTTCTAATACAATCGGCTCCCAAAAAACAAAAATCCACTTCTCAGTCTTATGAAATTACATTTATACATGATCACCAAACCTTTTTCCCATTGGTGATTAAGTAACTTCCGAAGACTAACGGTTACATGAATGAGCATTGTTGAACCATTTACATCTCTATTTTAACTTCTTTATTATTTCAATGATGAAAATATCTAAAACAATATTTCATGTCTTCGTTGATGAACTTCCTTCTTCTATTTTAGGACAGCAAATACATTGTCCTAGAAACTGCACCAAAACTCTGGGAGCTTCTGGAATATCTTTCGCCTCAAATAGGAAGAACTTTCTCTGTAGTTCAGGCAAACGGTCTTCAATTATCTTTCTTGTGAACTTAATAGTTTGTAACTTTAAGTTCAACATTACTATCCATTTGTCGATTTGAGTGACATTGATTAACTTTATTTGTGGGATCTCTACCTGAATTTCTTCCATATCCTCCTTGAATATTAACTGATGCTTACCAATGTTAATTTCTCCTAACAACCCTGGACAGTTGTTTCTTCCAATGTTCAAAGAAGCTTTATCTAAAAGGTAGAAAATTCCTTGATAGTCGTCGTTAACCTCTCTGGTTATTTTCTTGTTTTCTGCGAGGTTTGCCTCCCATACCTTGAGTATTATATCACCTTTAATATTCTCTGAAATAGATAGCTTTTGAGTCTCTCTGACTTCCTCTTTTGTTGAAAGAGCCACTGCTTTTTGAAAATTTGTTCTGGCTACTTTCACTTCTCTCTCTTTTAGGAGAATACTCTCCAAGGATTTACTTGCTTCTTGAAAGTAATTCTGAATAAATTCCATCTTAAAGAACACTCCATGTTTCTCTTTTTCTATCTTTGTATGTATTTCCAACACCCGATCTTGGAAGATTTCAAGCTCTACCACTTGATTTTGAATGGAATTAATCGTATTTTGTAATTGCCTATTCGTTTCTTCTTACTGTAGGACCTGTGCTTGACTGACCTATATCTTCAGGTTTGCTTCATCTAATCTTTCTTTCAGTTTTTGAATCTCTTGAATGTCATTGAATTTGGCTCATTCTAGACCCTTGTTTATCTCTAAATTGATACTTCTTTCAATCTCCTTTAATTGACTTTGTAGCTGAGCTATCATCTGATTTTTCTTTTGCAACATAGTTCTCAAATTACCCACAGAGTATAAATTTGTCGATGCTAAGGCTCCCATTGTGCCTTCTATTTCTGTAGCGAATTCCCCCTCTTTAATTTTTTGTCCATCTACAATGATCTTGTGTTTTTTTATCATCATGTTTCCTCTTGGATGTATTTCCTGTTTCAGGATAGCCTTCCTCTTTTTACTGAAAAAGTAATCAGAGGAAGGAATCTCATCCCTAGAAATAGGTTGAAGATCACTAACATAAAGATCTCCCTCTTGGGGGTTTCCATAGGTAGACTGTAATGGGGTCAAAGAAGTAATAGGACTTCCAAGCTCCATTGATGTTGTTCCTCCTACTCTTTTGGGAAAATCCTCAGGGATTTTTGGGGATATTTCCAACTCCTTTCCTTTCCCTGACTCTGATTTCTCTGTCTGAGGAACTTCTGTTTGTTGTGAATTCATTTCAATCTTCTTTATATTTCCCTTTGTATTTTCTTTATCTTGTGCATCTGTTTCAAAACCCAGGGGAGGACCTTCCTGCTCTAGAGGAGGGGTCGTGGATTCACTCTGCAAAATCTTTGGCAGACAACTTCGCCTGTGAATTTGGAAGGAAATGAAACCAGTCTGTAAGTTGAGTGATAAGGGTCATACCCTATTCAATACCTCCTCATAGGCTTTAACCTCTTTGAATAAATCATCATAAACGGACTCTTTTTGTTCATAAGCTTTCATATTGCAGTGCATCAAATGTCTGTTCACTAGTTGATAAGGGTCATGTTTTTTATGTTCGATATTTACTAGTTTAACTTCTTCTAGTGCTTCGGCTTCCACTTTAGAATGGCCTAGGTTTATCAATGAAAATTTCTTGATATGTACAAGGAAGATTGGCCATGACTTCTTTTGAGCTGCCTTTAGCTCTATTCCAATACCACCTTTAACTATTTGGTGTGCTACCTCCCTCAATACCAGTCTGTCTGAGAGGAATTTTGGAAGTGCATGAGGGGGGATTGAGCACCCATAAACCCTAATGTAAGAGAAGTTTTCATCAATGAACCAACCGGCTATTTCTTTGAGTTTTTCTGAGATTGTATCAAAAATGCGAGGGGGTTCACAACCATAAAACATTTTATGCATTGGAATTACTATGAAATGACAAATTTCGTAAAACAGGTTCTTAGCATTTTCTTCCCATAGCATATAGTGATGCTCGTGAATGGGTTCAGAGTAGGCTATGTTCCAACTCCAATTCATCAGGGGAAATGGAGTCACAAAGCAGATTGTGTCCATGATGTACGCTAACATGTAAAAGGCCACTGGATGACCTTTAGATCTTGCAACTCTGTAATTTGAAACCTCTTGAGCTAGGTTATCAGACAAAATGTTACTCCAGTTAAAAGTGTATCCTTTTGATGCTTCTCCTAAAAAGGGTACCCATTCTATGGGGAAATGGCAGGGATTCTTTTTCCCCAAGAGTCTACACAGCATAATGGCTACATAGACCATGTACTCGTTCAAAGATGTTGTGGAATAAATTCCATGGGTATCGGCCCTAAATTTTGATGGACATCTCCACCATTATTTGATTAAATCGGGATAAGTTCGGTCGGCCTCAGTACACTCCTTCCTTTGAAACTCAGCTATAAATTCGACATTATAAATGTGCTTAGGATTTGTTGAGAGTTTATACATTACTTGTATATGCTCTGGCCTGAATGAGACGACAAGGACCACTTGATCATTTAAAATGCTACTTGTCGGGATATTAACCTTCTCCAAGGCCCAATTGATCATGTTGTTGTATTCCATGAGATGAGGTCATGCTGACATCTTATGAAGATCTGATTCTTCTATATCCCAAAGGTGATTCTCTAAATCAGTAGGAGAATTTTTGATTTCGTAATCCAAGAGTTCATAGATTTATCTCCAAGATTTAATTGAGTAGATGGCATGTCGTGTAGTGTCGGATATGATATCTCCTTCTGGGTTACGCATCTCCTCTGTATCTTCACTCTTCTTCTGTGCTTTCTTTGGCACCATAGCTTTATGTCAGATGAAAAACCTGTCACAGAAAAGAAGCGTATGAGCTTGGTCGAATGTGAATTAACTTTGAAAGACAGAACAAGCATAGGTTTTGGAACACAGACTTTTAAATCGCCTTAAACTCGTTTTATGACAAAAACACTAACACAACTGACCTGTAATTAATTACATTTAAGGCAAAGAATATTTTTTAGATACGCATTAGTGTCGCAGCATTTATCAGTTATATGTTTATTAATATGGATGTATTTTTATGCTTTTTGAATTCAAAATTCGGAAGATTTGATTCAACGGAAACCGAAACATGAACAAACCTAAGAAGTCTGATTATCATTAATCATGCTTCTAAAATAGAGTTAGTTCAATCTAAACACAGATTATGAGTCGAGACTTCGCGTTTTGGGATTTCTGGGATCATGTTGACAAGAAGTATGTTATCGGTGAACCACGATTCTCGAAAGTGAGAAATCACGATAAGATTAAGTTAATCCTTAACTACTGTATTAGTGAATTAATTAATCAAGATTTAAAATTAACTTCCATTCTTTTTGGGTTTTGAAGATCGTGGATACATGATGTATGTCATCGATAAACCCCGATTCCTAAAATTGCGAAATCACGATAAGATTAAATTCGGCCTTAATTTTCGTATTATTAAATTAATTAATCAGGATTAAACTAACTTTCATTCTTTCAGGAAATCGGGGATCGGGATTTCATGATTCAAAATGTAAGGAAAACACATGGTTTGAGTAGACCCGAATCCTGAAAGGTTTAAAAAATTATTAATCAACTCCTTTAGGGTTAAAATTACAGTGATTTTAAGAATAACTTTACAGAAAGCGCGTCGACATTTTTTAAAAACAATTTTGGTTTTTTTCCTTCGATTATTTAAAGAATAAATCTTGTCGGGACTTCGGTACCAGGATTTTGGAAATGATAGCGAGGGTTATGCTTTATGAAAAGACGAAACTCGAAAAAGGAAGGTTTTAGTCTTGAAGATAAAAAAATTTAAAATTTGTTTCAACGTAGGCTCCAATTGGGGACCTCGTCTCCTTGTGGGAGGAGAAGAACAAGTAGACTTAGTGCCTTTATTGGGTTAATGGATTCAAAGGCTTCTTTCTGTGGAATTTGCTTAGGAAGGGGATAAAGAGGGAAAAATACATTTGGTCTTTACTTCTGAAAAGCTTTTCAAAACTCCCATGTGTTGTAAACTCAGTTGCAGTCCCATTCATGATCTTCTCCTTCTCGCTACTGAATTTAAGGCTGCTTTAAGATTATCAAAACAATCCTAGGAAATCCAACAGATCTTGTGGATTTTAGCTTGCATCAAATGAAGTAAATTTCATGCTTTTAATTGGGGATCCCTATCTGAACTTGGGATGCAGATCTGGTTTCGAAAAGGCTGGTAACCAGAGTAGAGTGAAATTTACTTATGACAGCCTTACAGATATCTTAGACATTGCTTCACTGCCAATGAGCCTGTTTAGTACTCCGATGAAGTTATCTGTCCCTTTTTACTGAATTTCCTTTCACCACCTCGAATCATAATTATGCATTTAAATGTTGAGACGAGGGCAATCATTTAAATGAGTTTCGTTTCATCGTCTTCTTAGACTAGATGGGGGAAATCAAATATGAATTTCCTTTAATCGTCTTCTTGGACTAGATGGGGTAAATCAAATATGAATTTCCTTTCACCATCTATCTTATATTTTACGTTTTTGAACACAAAGTGGGGGCAATTAGTGGTACCAAGTATACCAGGGATGATATCTATGTAAAATTTGTAGTAGAGGTCTGTCAACTTGCTTTGATTACCCTTGACCAACCTTCTCTTAACTTTCAAAGCACCTTAGCCCACAAGGAAAATGGGAAAGATTACTTCCTAGGGCCTTCCTTCGAGCAAGCCTCAATCCTTAAAAAACTATTAAGAATCCTAGGAGAGTCGAGATCATCCTAGGCATAGCTTTGTTTAGTCGGAGAGTGAGGAGTTATGAGGACTGGCTTACCTTTTAAGATATGTTTTCCAGCTTCCAAATCTAAGACGTAATCTCTTCTCCCTCTGTGGGAAAACCAGAAGGATGCTTGGTTTTTTAAGAAGGAAAAACCAAGGGTAGAAAGGGGCGATAGAGAAAGACTAGGAAATCAAAAAACAAGGGTCATGGATTAAACCCAACTTTTGGAACCCTTTCCCAAAGACGCTTTACTCTCTCTGCTTATTTTAATTATCTCTTATCTCTATCTAGGTGAAATTCTTAGGAACCAAAGTAAGAACTCGTTCTTTTAGTGACCTATCACACTTACGAGACCATCACTGCACTTTAGAGACCTTCGTTTGAAAAATAGACTACTCTGGAATTTGCACCTTTGCCTTACCAATTTTGTTCTCTTTTGAAATAACAGAAAATATTTTCTATCACCTATTTTCAACGAATTTATCTTCCAATATATGGTCGTCTACTTGCTCCTTTAGCTTGTTTGAGCTGCAATCCAAGATCCTGTAAGGGAGCAACACGAAGAGTATCAAGGCTTTAAAATAATTAAATGCATTGAAAATTTCATATCCCTACTTCTAGAAAAACATTTACCTATTTTATTTTATTTATTTATTTTTAACCAAAGTAGACTTACCAAAGAAAATTATGAAATAAAAAAGAAAAAACAAACCGATATATACAGTGGGGATTTTAGAAACCAATTATTCCATATAGTGTTTTAAATAACACCCGTTGACAAGGGCGTTGAGGATTTTACCGTCCAAGTTCTCTAATAGAAATAAATTTTTTCCTTTAGGAGCAGTAACCTTGAACGGTCCATACCAGATGTGATCTAATTTACCATGTTTTGTCGAGTCCTCCTTCCTAGCATCCCATTTTTAAACCAAATCTCTAGGGAGAAAATCTTTGTCTTTTGCCTTATGATCAAATAGCGCTTTCATCTCGTCCTGGTATTTCTGCAACCTTTTGTCCACTTCGGCTCTATTCTGTTGGACTTCAATCAGTTAGTTTATTCTTCTTGTGACATGATTTGGTTCTTCCTTCTCATCTTTCCAAAGTTTCATTACGGGAAGCGCTATATTGATAGGTAATACTACGTCGGTCCTGTACACCATTTGGAAAAGAGAAGTGCCGATAGATTTTTTCGTGGCTATCCGATTTCCCCACAGAGCATATTTGAAATGCACATACCAAGTTTTCTTGTTTTCGCTCAACACTTTCTTAATTATATTGATTAGGCTTATGTTTGAAGACTTGGCTAGCCCATTTCCCTAGGGGTAATATGTCATGGAATGAACAAGCACGATATTGTACTTTTGGAAAAAACTAACCATAGCCATAGATTTAAAGGCCTGGGCATTATATGTGACTATCTTTCGGGGGTAGCCGAATCTAGACAAAATGTTCTCTTCTAAGAAATCTATTACCACCGAATCCGTAGCCCTTCTATTTGGAATATCCTCCACCCATTTGGTAAAGTAATATGTAGCAGTCAAGATCCATTTATTTTGAGTGCTAGAATGAGGATTAATTTTGCCTATGAAATATGATCCCCATTGCTGAAAAGGGGCTTCCGTTTTGACCGGAACCAACGACATCGCTGGGAGTTTATGCTTGCCTGTGAACAATTGGCAAGGGTTGTAGGCTCGGACCTTGGTGTTGACGTCTCAGAAAATATTGGGCCAAATATATCTTGCCCTCAGGATATTATAAGTCGTTTCCCTCTAGGCATGATGTCCTCCACATAGTCCTTCGTGAAATTGGCTTATGACCTTCTCTATTTTTTATTCAACCAAACAAACCAACAGGAAGCCAATTGGTTCCTTCAAATACAATTTTCTTTCGGATATACAGTACTTGAGCACATGTAGCTTCAACGTTCTGGCTTTATATGGGGGTAAGTCACTCGGGCACTTCAAGGTCAACAGATAGGACACTATGTATTTGTGCCAATCTGATGATGCAAAATTCTCTTCGATTCTGATTTCAGTTATTTGCTCATCGAGCTCGTTCATGTCCACACACTCTTCACTTCCCTGTATGCCATTTATTTCGAGAGCTCTGAAATTTGATTCAGCTAATATTTTAGCCAAACCTTGTCCCTTTACTAGTCTCATTGGTTTTATCTCCAAGTCGAATTCTTGAATTTTGGCAAGCCACCGTCCTCTTTTTCCATCATTGTCGGACTGAACCAAAATGTCTTTTACGGAGCTAGTGGGTACATATGCAATTATCTTGGAATGCAACACATAGGTTCTAAATTCCTTTAATGCCTTCACCATAACATATGCTTGTGTTTCCATTATATCATATTTGATTTTAGCATCTCTAAGACTTTTGCTAAAAAAGGCTATCGGTTGCTCGAAACCTTCTTCATTTTTATGGAGGAGTACCGCGGCAAGTGTCTGTTCGGAGGTGAATGAGAAAATAAGAAAATCCTTTAGATAATCAAGGCTTGCTAGTATGGGTGCCTCACTTATAACTTTCTTGATACGTGCAAATGATGCTTTAGATTCTGTTGTCCATTTCACTTCATTGTTTTTCTGTAGCATATCTGTGATCAATTTCACGATTTTAGCAAAGTTTGGAATAAATCTCCTCAAAAAAATTATTTTTCCTAAGAATGACTGAATCTCTTTTACATTCCTAGGGATATTTATTGTGTCTATAGCTTCAACTCTTTTAGGATCAATTTTAATCCCATCTCGAGACACAATATGGCCCAAGAGTTTACCTTCTTGCATAGCAAATAGAGACTTTTTGGGGTTTAAACAAAAACCAAACTTCTGGCATTTCTCAAATGCCTTCTTGAGGTGTATCAGATGATCTTCATCAGATTTAGAAAAAATGGTTAGATCATCAAGATCGATAACCACAAATTTTTCCCTTTCACTAATGAAAGCGATATCCATAGCACGTTGGAAAGTAGCACCTACATTCATTAAACCAAAATGCATCTTGTCATACATAAATGTACCCCAAGGGGTAGTGAAGGTTGTTTTTTCTTTATCGTGTTCATTGACGGCAATTTGATTGTACCCGGAAAACCCGCTAATCATCGACATCCTATTTGCCCCCACTAAGTTTTCTAAAATGTGATCCATTTTGGGTAGGGGGTAATTATCTTTGAGGGAGGACTTATTTGTATTCCTAAATTCAACACATAGTCTAATTTCCTCGTTTTTCTTTCTAATTGGGACCAGATTTTCTACCCAATCGGAGTATCTCAGTGGTACGATTATTTTTGCATCCAGGAGCTTTTTGACTTCCCTTTCAACCATGGGCAATAAAATAGGATTGATTTGTCTGAGTTTTTGTCTAAAAGGTTTGACACCAGGATTTATGGGTATATTATGTTCAATCACAGTGGTGTCATAGGTTCTCAGCTCTTCATATGACCAAGCGAAAATGTCCTTGTACTTTCTAATCAACTCTGAGTATTAACTTTTGGTTTCTGGGGATAGATCTTTGGATAGTTTCACCAGCCGAGGGTTTTCTTTAGTACCTATGTCACAGTCCTCAACCTCTTTAGGTTGAGGCTGTAGAGTGGATCTTGAAGGGATATCATCTTGATTGAATAATCTTTCCAAGGGAATCAGGCCCTTGGGGATTTGGTTATTTTTAAGAACGAGCATTCGGTGATTCACGATTTTTTTGTGTGACTCTTGAGGATCCTCCCCTTCCTGCATGATCCAAATAGAATCATTTTGGTTTTCTTGATTAGTATGTGTTTCGACAAACTCATCTATTGATTCTAAAAATTTGTGAAGATGTTCATCATCCTCAAAAACTTTCCAATGTTGTACATTATTTGGTATAGAAGGTCGGTGTCTCATTTGTATGTGGTATTTCAATTTAAAAGCGGTGGGAGGTGTGAATGTTGAGGCTGCTTTGGCTAATGCATCAGCCTGTTGGTTTTCAGTCCTTGGAACGAAATGAACCTTCACAAAGGAGAAGAAATTTTTTATCATATCCCAGACGCAATTCCTATAGGACCTCAACCTAGGATGTTTGGCCTGGTACTATCGGTTTACCTGTTTTATGATTAGCTCGACATCACCAAAGACTTTGAGGTTTTTTATTTTCATTCTCCTAGAGGCTTCTAACCCTAACACTAAGGCTTCATACTTGCATACATTATTTATGCAGTCCACATTCCACGGTAGCCTATAGAAAAATGGGATTACAAATTGATCATCAAGAGCCACAAGGAGTGCCCCTACTCTATCTCCAAAGTAGGATGAAGCACCATCAAAAAACATCTTCCATACACCAGTACTATATACATTTTTTTTAATTTTTTCTTTTTCTGTTTTTTCTTCTGTACAATTTTCGTCTATACCTACCTCAATATCATCATCAATAGATAAAACACAACTACTTAAATCTTGATCAACAATATATACAGGGTGGTTATTTGGGTTATGTGGATCACCTACCATGAATGCCAACCTAGTTTCTTTGTATAGACGCGTGTGCTGTCCTCCAAAAACTGGAATCGTAGCATATGTCATGTCAAGCTTGAGAGATCCTCAAAGTTTGGCACCCCATTAACTAGATAATAGAATACCATATTTCGGAGGGATATTAATGACCACTACGTCTATGAGAATGCCTTTTGTGGGTAGTTGTGCCAGACTTACCACTAGGTCTTTAATCATGCCTATGCATCTGACTTTTCTTGAATAAAATGAATATAAATCTCCATAAGGCCTAGTGATTTTGAGACCTAATTTATCCATAATTGCTTTAGGCATCACATTGTGGGATGCTCTAGAATCAAGCATGCAGTTATGGAGTAGGTGGTCAAATAAGGTTAACATGATATAGAAGGGGGCAACAGTGTCTCTCGCACCTTCGAAATGCGGACCAAAAACTATGCTCGGCTTGTCATCTTCTAAGTTGATGACATTAGCTTGGCTTTCGTCTTCTGAAAAGCTAATCATCTTGGCAATTTGTTTTCTGTATATGGAATTTTTAGCCAGTTCAACAAGTGGGATAGTGATTTTGATTTTGTTTATTTCATTTTCCAGACTACAATTTCCCAGGGCCTTGTCTCTCTCTATGTTTTGGGGCCTCCATTCCTTTCTTTTCAACTTTTCTTTGTGGTGCGTATTTGGTTTCACTCACAGGGAACTTTGTTTTCATGGCGGGTGTTCCTACTGACTTTGACTTGACAGGTTGCGTGTCAGCGGTGTGGGTTTTTGCACTTTGTTTCTCAGCAACCTTTGGATCCGCTTCATCAATTTCTCCCCTAGGCAAGATATTTTTTGTTGGGTCGGTTGGAAGACTCTTGTTCCTAGGTCTTAAATTGTATTTCTCATGTAGTTCGGCTATAATATCGTCTGCGATACCCTGATAGGTGAAATCTTCAGCAGTATCATTGTTAACATCGTCTTTCGATCTAAGTTCTTTATTTAAGGATTTTTTGTAATCTTGTCTTGATAAATAGGGTGATTTACTATTGTCACCAAGATTATTTATATCCTCATCTAACTCTTCAAAATATTCTAGGTCTTCCTCTCCAATGAAATTTTCACTTTTGAAGGGGGTTGGGATTTTTTGATCCTCATTCTTAATTGTTTTCTGTGGGGCCTGAGGATCGGGATTCCTTCTGAAATCCTTCCTAGGAAAATGATCCCTTTTTGATTTATCTAGTTCCATTTTTGATATCTTATTTGACAGTTCTCTAATTACCCTAGCCATCTCGTCTATTTTGTCTGCCAAGGATTTCCCTGATCCTGAGGATCCACCTTGTTATTTGAATTTCCTACTTTCTTTGTTACCGGTTTCTATTTTTGCTTTTAATTTCCCTGATGCCATCATGTTCGATTCAATTTATAGGGAATCATCTTACATTTTCGTGAGATCTGTTGATCTCCTTTCTCTCAATAATAGAGCGAAATCAGAATCAAAGGCTCCAATGAAAGTCACCTTTGCTGCGGGTTGAGAAGGTTTGACCTTGACCGAGATTTTATTATACAACTTGTTAAACCTTTGCGTGAACTTGAGAACTGATTTTGAGTTTTTCTTTCTAAGGGCTCCAAATTTAGTTAGGTAATAGAGGTGGTCCCTCCTTTCCCCCCATTGTCTGATAAAAGCGTTTTCAATTTCTTCATAACCAGGTCCTCACCTATCCTTCGAAAGTCTGAACGAGGAGTCTAGAATAGACATCTTCATGTTTGATTCCGAGGATGTCAGCAAATTGGTCAAAGAAATTTATGTGTTCTTGAGTGGTTAAATCTCCTTCCCCTATAAATTTGGGAAGGATTTTCATATAGTTTTTAGGAATGTTGTGTAGGGGAACTGGGAGGACAAGGGGGGCATATCTGGCAACTACATTAGAAAATATTCTAGGAAGCAGTGCTTGGCCGCCTACTGGTCCTCCTCGGGCACCACCCCCATCTCCTACACCTCTGTGTGCATCCATTAATGGATTTGAGGCTGAAAATCGGAGTGTGTAAGGAGAAGGCTCACAGAAGTTTGGGGTATATATTTCAGGAAAAGAGAACATATTTTTTGACAGGGGAAGTGAGACAGATCTCTCAAGTGTTTCCTCAATGTTCAACTGCGTAAAATCAGGCTGAAAAATAGTATGTATGGGTGAAATGATTTGTCTAAGTGATCTTCGTGATTTTAAAATATTTTCCGGATCAGAGACTGGCGAGGTCTTCTTGTCGTCCGGGTTATTTCTGGTGTTCTTTCAGCTAAAATCCAATTTACTTATCATGGAGTCGCCAAGTGAAAAATGAAGGTAGCCTTAGAAAGTTTTCTATCTTTGTTCACTATCAAAGAAAGAAAGTGTCAATGCCATTCTTCCTAGGGAAAAGTTTCGTTTCTTCGTTTCCCGACAACGACACCAAAAATATGTTATTCCTGAGTTTATACTTTAAGGCTCTAAAGTATACCGTCAAGGCATCCGAAAAAATAAAGAGAATTAAGGGGTAAGAATCAATTCTAAAGAGTAAATCAGAGTTGGTTTCTCAACTGTCTCTGTCTAGCTTCCCATTGTTCTTGGATGCTGATATCTCTCTCGATAAATACCCACGAGCATTCTAATTCAAACTGAGTAGTTGTTGTTTGTAGGATAGTATTAAATAAGTTCAAAGCAATGCTAGTTTGATCTTGAAGGACAGGTTCTCTGTTAGGCTGTCTATTATTTGGGACAGTCACGGGGAGTAAACTTTTATTGAATTATAAAATGTTTAAAGATTTTTTTCTTCAATTTTGATGGATGAAATAGAAAAGGAATTTGAGAACTCAAAATAATAACACAATAACAATAGAGGTCGTTTCCTGTACTTGAAACAATTTGAGAATAGTAAAATAATAACAAAAGTAATGTTGCCAAAAAATATGAGGCTTTAATCATGAAAGAATCTCATATCATAACAGAAGAAGGAGAGAAAAACGAGATTTCTAATGAAGTATAAAATATAACCATCCAAATGACCTACAGGTCTTGAAACTGCTGATAGCAATCACAGAGGAAAAACTATAAATGACTAGATAATTAAATAAATTTAAACGACAGTAGAATTTTGAATTAAACTATAGCTAATCGTTCATTAGAAGGACATGGAAAGAAAGATGTTGAAAGATATTGAAAATAGAGTAAAGGAACACATAGCTTCAAGTTGACATAATTCAGAATCTCTTCCACATTATCTATATCATTGTAAATCAAAACTTTCGAAGACTAACGGTTACATGAATGAGCAATGTTGAACCCTTTACATCTCTATTTTAACTTCTTTATTATTTCAATGATGCAAATATCTAAAACAATATTTCATGTCTTCGTTGATGGATTTCCTTCTTTTGTTTTAAGACAACGAATACATTGTCCCAGAAACCGCACCAAAACTCTTGGAGCTTCTGGAATATCTTTCACCTCAAATAGGAACAACTTTCTCTGTAGTTCAAGTAGACAGTCTTTGATTATCTTTCTTGTTAACTTAATAGTTTGTAACTTTACGTTCGACATTACTATCCATTTGTCGATTTGAGTGACATTGATTACCTTTATTTGTGGGATCTCTACCTAAATTTCTTCCAGATCCTCCTTGAATCTTAACGGATGCTTACCAATGTTAATTTCTCCTAACAACCCTGGACAGTTGTTTCTTCCAATGTTCAAAGAAGCTTTATCTAAAAGGTCGAAAATTCCTTGACAGTCGTCGTTAACCTCTCTGGTTATTTTCTTGTTTTCTATGAGGTTTGCCTCCCATACCTTGAGTATTATATCACCTTTAACCTTCTCTGAAATAGACAGATTTTGAGTATCTCCGACTTCCTCTTTTGTTGAAAGAGCCACTGCTTTTTGAAAAGTTGTTCTGGCCACTTTCACTTCTCTCTCTTTCAGGAGAATACTCTCCAAGGATTTACTTGCTTTCTGAAAGTAATTATGAATAAATTCCAGCTTAAAGAACACTCCTTGTTGCTCTTTTTTCTATCTTTGTATGTATTTCCAACACCTAAGCTTGGAAGATTTCAAGATCTACCACTTGATTTTGAATGGAATTAATCTTATTTTGTAATTGCCTATTCGTTTCTTATTGCTATAGGACCTGTGCTTGACTGACCTGTATCTTCAGGTTTGCTTCATCTAAGCTTGCTTTCAGTTTTTGAATCTCTTGAATGTCATTGAATCTGGCTCATTCTAGACCCTTATTTATCTCCCGACTGATACTTCTTTCAGTCTCCTTTAATTGAATTTGTAGTTGAGCTATCATCTGATCTTTCAGCTGCAACATAGTTCTCAAATTATCCAAAGAGTATAAATTTCTCGATGCTAAGGCTCCCATTGTGCTTTCTATTTCTGTAGCGAATTCCCCCTCTTCAAGTTTTTGTCCATCTACAATGATCTTGTGCTTTTTTATCATCATGTTTTTTCTTGGATGCATTTCCTGTTTTAGGATATCCTTCCTCTTTTTACTTAAAAAGTAATAAGAGGAAGGAATCTCATCCCTAGAAATAGGTTGAAGATCACTAACATAAAGAGCTCCCTCTTGGGGGTTACCATAGGTAGACTGTAATGGGGTCAAAGAAGTAATAGTACTTCCAAGCTCCATTGATGTTGTTCCTCCTACTTTTTTGGGAAAATTCTCAGGGATTTCTGGGGATGTTTCCAACTCCTTTCCTTTCCCTAACTCTGATTTCTCTGTCTGAGGAACTTATGTTTCTTGTGAAGGAATTTCAATCTCATTCATATTTCCCTTTGTATTTTCTTTATCCTGTGCATCTGTTTCAAAACCTGGGGGAGGACATTCCTGGTCTGGAGGGGGGGTCATGGATTCACCCTGCAAAATATTTGGCAAACAACTTCTCCTGTGACTTTGGAAGGACATGAAACCAGTCTATAAGTCAGGTGATAAGGCCCGCACTCTGTTCAATACCTCCTCATAGAATTTAACCTATTTAAATATATCATCATAAACAAACTCTTTGTGTTCATAAGCTTTCATATTGCAGTGCATCAAATGTCTATTCACTAGTTGATAAGGGTCATGTTTTTTATGTTCGATATTTACCAGTTTAACTTCTTCTAGTGCTTCAACTTCCACTTTAGAATTGCTTAGGTTTAGCAATGAAAATTTTCCAATATGTACAGGGAAGATTGGCGAAGACTTCTTTTGAGCTGCCTTTAGCTCTATTCCAATACCACCTTTCACTATTTGGTGTGCTACCTCCCTCGATACCAGTCTATCCAGAAGGAATTTTGGAAGCGCATGAGGGGGGATTGAGCACCCATAAACCCTAATGTAAGAGAAGTTTTCATCAATGAACCAGTCGGCTATTGCTTTGATGTTTTTTGAGACTGTCTCAGAAATGCGAGGGGGTTCACAACCATAAAACATTTTATTCATTAGAATTACTATGAAATGAAAATTTTTGTAAAACACATTCTTAGCATTTTCTTCCCATAGCACAGAGTGATACTCGTGAATGGGTTTGGGGAAGGTTATGTTCCAACTCTAATACATAAGGGGAAATGGAGTCACAAAGAAGATTGCGTCCATGATGTATGCTGACATGTAAAAGGCCACTGGCTGACCTTTAGATCTTGAAACTCTATAATTTGAAACCTCTTGAGCTAGGTTATCAGAAAAAATATTGCTCCAGTTAAAAGTGTATCCTCTTGAAGCTTCTTCTAAAAAGGGTACCCATTCTGCGGGGAAATGGTAAGGATTCTTTTTCCCGAAGAGTCTACACAGCATAATGTCTACATACACCATGTACTCATTCAAAGATGTTGTGGCGTAAATCCCATGGGTATCGGACCTAAATTTCGATGGACATCTCCACCATTCTCTGATTAAATCGGGATAAGTTCGGTCTGCCTCAGTACACTCATTCCTTTGAAACTTAGCTGTAAATTCGGCATTATAAATGTGCTTAGGATTTGGTGAGTGTTTATACATTATTTGTATATGCTCTGGCCTGAATGAGTCGACAATGACCGCTTGATCGTTTAAAATGCTTCTTGTCAGGATATCAACCTTCTCCAAGGCCCAATTGATCATGTCGTTATATGCCATAAGCTGAGGGTGTGCTGTGATCTTATGAAGCTCTAATTCTGATATATCCCAAAGGTGATTCTTAGAATCAACAGGAGAATTTTTGATATCATAATCCAGGAGTTCATAGATTTCTCTTTAGGATTTAATTGAGTCGATGGCATGTGGCGTAGTGTCGGATATGATATCTCCTTCTGGGTTACGCATCTCCTCTGTATCTTCACTCTTCTTCGGTGCTTTCTTTGGTGCCATAGCGTTATGTCAGATGAAAAACCTGTCACAGAAAAGAAGCATACGATCTTGACCGAATGTGAATTAACTTTGAAAGACAGAACAAGCATAGGTTTTGGAACACAGACTTTTAAATCACCTTAAACTCATTTTATGAGGAAAACACTAACGCAACTGACTTGTAATTAATTACATTTAATGCAAGGAATACTTCTGAGGTACGCATTAGTGTCACAACATTTATCAGTTATTTGTTTATTAATATGGTCGTATTTTGACGCTTTTTGAATTCAAAATTTGGAAGATTTCATTCAACGGAAACTGAAACATGAACAAACCTAAGAAGTCCGATTGCCATTAATCATGCTTCTAAAACAGAGTTAATTCAATCTAAACATATATTATGAGTCGAGACTTCATGTTTCGATATTTCGAGGATCATGTTGATAAGAGGTATGTTATCGATGAACCTTGATTCCCGAAAGTGCGAAATCACGATAAGATTAAGTTAATCCTTAACTTCTGTATTAGTGAATTAATTAATAAGGATTTAAAATTAACTTCCATTCTTTCAGCGTTTCGGGGATCGTGGATACATGAGGTATGTCATCGATAAATCCCGATTCCCTAAATTGCAAAATCACGATAAGATTAAATTAGCCCTTAATTTTCGTATTAATAAATTAATTAATCAGGATTAAACTAAATTTCATTCTTTCGAGAAATCGGGGATCAGGATTTCGTGATTCAAAATGTAAGGAAAACACATGGTTTGAGTAGACCCGAATCCCAAAAGGTTTAAAAAAATATTAATCAACTTCTTTAGGGTTTAAATTACCATGATTTTAAGAATAACTTTACAGAAAGCGCGTTGGGATTTTTTAAAAACAGTTTCGGTTTTTTGCCTTTGATTTTTTAAAGAATAAATCTTTTTGGGACTTCAGTACTGGGCTTTTGGAAATGGTAGTGAGGGTTATAGTCTTGAAAAAGGAAGGTTTTAGTCTTGAAGATAAAAAAAATTTAAAATTTGTTTGAACACTTGGATAAGGATAAAGATGAATGAATATGAGAAGTACTTGAATAAATAACAAGTTTAATTCCTAAATAAATAAAAAATACACTTCCATATCCCCACTCATTCCTATACTGCAAAAACTTGGGTATTGCAATCACCCATAAAAGTTATCTCATGTGAGACTGTGTTGTGCACTTTGTGTGCAACGGTTGCTTCAAGTTTACCAGGAGGGACGATATTTTTAGAACGTTTTATTGTAACCTGTTGATATACGAACCTAGGTCAGTGCAATAATTGAAAGAATAATCCAACTAATGGTTCCGTTGTATGGAATAATTTGTTGACAAATTACTATTTCTAGCAGTTTTTTGGGTTGTAAAATTTTTGGGCCATTTTGATGGCCTTAACGAATTTTTTTCACCATCGAGAACCTAAATTATTTAAAAAAGGTTTTTATTGATCCCCCTAAATTAATATCCTCTTCAATACCTTTCCAATGAGCTATTGCGTCCCCAAAACAAATATCGTATGCCAAAGTTACGCCCCCGAGAAGTTGATACACCAAACTACCCAAAACGAGCTCCACAAAATTGTCGGCTTTTCATCTTCCAGGGTTAGGGTTTTATATTTTATTTATGTTAAAATGGCATTTGGAGCCTCATTGTAATAGTCATATTCTTGCAAATGAGCATAGCCATCACATCTCTTCTCAAAGATATGCTTCCACCTTTCTAGCGAGTCTTTCACTCTGTATTTCTACAGTTTTGTACATTTCGGTCATTAATAAAAATTGTGTATTATTGTATTTTTGTGTTTAAGTTTATATCTTTGTTATAGTATTGGATATCTGATATATATCTGTACATTTATTTAATATATCATTGCTCTCATTTTGTGCCAAAAATAATATAGATCAATAGCGATGGTTGTGTACCACTAGTGGTGGTTGTGTACCACTGGACTATAGTTTTGTACTACTATGATAGTAGTTGTGTACTACTGTGACTTGGAAAAAATTGTGTACTATTGGTTGGCATTGTAATATTTCTGTACTACTAGATAATTTCCATGTAGTCATGGAGACTACTAGATTGCTTGGAAGTAGTTGTGTGTTATTTACTGATTGAAACATATGTTGGACAATTGGTTTAGATAGTTGGTTGTCATTGATGTCAACCATTAGAGAGTGATATTAGATTTTAATTTCAGCCCTTATAGATTTATGTCAACCCTTGGAGATGTCCAAAGATGTTGGATAGTTGATTGAAATTTGTATGTGTTGAAATATCGTAATTTTGAAGAATATTCTACTTATTATTGAGTTATGATCATATAGATCAATTCCCTTTTATGGATTGATCATGTTGAGATGTATGAAAAAATCTCATTTTGTGGATTGGTCAAAACCTATTTGTATGAGTATAATTGAGAATTCATCCCCTAGGGATAATTAAAGTGGATTTAGCCACTAAGTGAAGAAGTCAGCTGTGCTTGATGAAGAGACACCAGCCTAGAGCTCCTCATATAGTATAAATAATAGAGGCTAGCACCTCATTCTTACACTCACTCAAGTCACTCACATAGTAATAAAGTTTGAAGGAAGATGCAGTTCTGAAAGAAGAAGAGAGAGAGGCACATTACTCAGTGATGGATATTCTCTAGTGTTTGGTTTATTATCTTGGCATTGTATTGGAAATCTATATTAAAGAAGTTTTTGTTGGGTTTTCTCTCCCATAAGGGTTTCCTAGGATAAATGTTGTGTACCTTGTGATTGTGTTTCTTTCAGTTATCATGATTATGTTATTATTCTCTAGTAAATTGAAAATAACTTAATAGAAACTCTAAATTTAACATGGTTTCAGAGATAAACTGAGTATATCACCTTTCAATAGGTAACCAAAAATGTCATTGTTGTCATACAAGAAAAGTGGGAATTTTTATTGGAAGATAATTTTAGACTAAAACCATCTAGGGAAGTGAACCCTATCCTAGAAGAGCCATTGGCACCTTGAGCACACATTTTTCAGTGCCCAGTGCCTCCAGAATGTGAAACCCTAGTTTTTTGTTGGTACTAGAAAACTAGAAAACCAGGAAACCAGAACTAGTACCAGAAGTACCATTCCATAATGGCACAGGTCAGTTTTTAAGGGGAAAATATTGAAAATTTTGAAATCATACTGCTCTATCCTACTCTCCTCAGCCCAGTGCATCTAGTCCCTGGATCAGAATTAAATTTGAAATTTGAAAAATTAGGGTTTCTTCATAAAACCCTAAGTTGATGTTGCAGTTGCAGTACCGGTTGCAGTTACAATTGCAATACCAGTTGTAGTTGAAGTTGCAGTTGTAGTTGCAGTGTCAGTTCCTTCATGCAGCTGTAGTACCAGCTATAGTGAACATTTTTTTGAAGTGTTGGGACTGTTTTGTTATTGTCATGGTGCACCTTACCCTCGCACGGTATTATCATAGGTATGGAGTTACATATGTTTAAAATGAATTTTTATTATAAAGGGTACTTATAGGAGAAGGGGTATTTTTTCATAGATCTAGAAGGATCTCAGATCCAACACATTTAGAGGAATAGTGCACCTCACATTTGATCATTTATGACATTATCTTGACATATAGGTTGTATTTTGAAGTTATGAACATTATACTAACCCTTGGTCAAAATTAAAGACAAGGTATTAGATTGAGATTAGAGTTTATTCTCTATCTTAGACTTCTGTCAATATAACATATTGTCTTACTACAGAGGATAGATTGAAGAAATCACTTTTCATCTTGAGTGAAGGAGACTTGAAAGAAAAGAGCCACACTCATTATTGAGGACAAGACTCCAGGTTCTAGGTTTGAGTGATCAAGTTGATAAGATTCAAAGTTACACATGACAAGTTAATAACTACCTCATTACAAGTAAACACTATAGTTGAGGTAACAATGATTGAAAAGTATTATACTTCGTAGCATGTGAGCATATTGAGATAAATGATTATTGTAATCATTTACCAGATAAAACTAACATCTCCTTTAGGAGAAACTTCTTATGTTTGTTCCAGGTTACCATGAAGGAACATTTGATCACAACACTAGAAGATTGTTGATCTGATTTCGTATTGTATTTCTTACTTTTTATGTTTGTTTGAGAGAGGTCACAAGTAACTAGCTCTAAAGGAGATAATGTGACGATTGTTCTCACTATTGCTTTATTATTATAAAGAGTATTATTCATGTCTGTTATTTGTCCCTTGTTGATCTTGTTTCAGGTCACAGGAGATAACCTTATAAGAAACTGTAGTGATGATTCCAAGAGGCAACATACTAGATGAGATAGGGAGCATATTATCCAGGTCATATACATGATCGTATACATTCAGAAGATGAAGAAGAAACTACTTTTGAGGTACAAAGTATCTCATATGGAGATGGAATTTAAGGAGAAGAAGGCTCCAAAGATGACTAAACATTAGAACAGGAACTCACATTAGACTTGTTCAAAGGATAATGAAGCCACCTTGACAAGTAGAATTTGTTTGAAGTCTCACTCATATTTAAATATTTATATTTTGTATTCAACACCAAGTATATCGTATAAGATATGATGAGGTCCTTGTAGAATCAAAAGAAATCAACATTAATCCTGATCTCAGAAAGGATTAGATGAAGAGACATCTTCCAGGACTGAAAGACAGATGCCATAAGTTGAGAAAAATAGATCGTAGCTTCGAAGGCCTCTAGCAGACATAAAATATCCTGGGAAGATTCCCTTGTTTCAGCATCAAAGAAGGAACCCAGTCAGAAGGACTCGATATGGTTTTTCCCTGAGACTAGAAGGGAAGTCAGTGTTGACTTCCAATATTGATCTAACAAATTAAGCATGTTGCATATGTACAAATCCCAATCTGTTTCTAGAGGATTCTCCTAGAAAGAGGGAGAATACTACGACGAGACACTTACTCCAGTAATTGAAGAAATAGTTCCAATATTCAAGAATACAACTAGAACAACCATGATTCATATACAATATGAGATGCAGGGGGATCAATCCCCATATTTAAAATAATGTGGCAATTGGTGTAGTACATTAGTCTGGCCATGGAGACATGACTACAATAGAAGATAGAGTTACCTCCATGAAAGAAGAAGAGTTACCTTCAGTATTAGTTATTGAACCACTCTCAGTTTAGATGAAGTTGTTGTCGTGATGGAATAAAGGAATTACTCTTATATTTCAACAATCACATTGAGAATCGAGTAGCCATTCTCAACTTCATAGAAACTACAGGTGTAGAGTCCCAGTTCCATAGGAATAGTTATAGAGAGAGTAGAGGACATACTCTCATGCAGTGAGACATATAGTGTTTTACAGAAAGCACATAGAGCTAGTACATGATTTGAGAAAATTAAGTTGAGGATGAGAAAGTGTACCAGGTTGGTACAAAGTGATGTGAAATATTTATATTGAAGTTGAAGAAAGAAATAATTGTGTCTCAGGTTGAAGGAAGATTTTTAGGTGTTGAAGCAAGCTATCAGAGCTTGATATGGAAGAATTGGCAATTTCCTGACGAGCTTGGGTTTTATCAAGAGTAAAGTTGATTCTAACCCTTACTTCAAGGTTATGATTGATGATCCAGTGATGTTTCTACTCTATGTAGATGATTTATTCCTGAAAGATGAAGAAAATGTCATCACAGATTGCAATGGAATAGATGAGAAGGTTGCATATGTGTTGACCAAGCCTTTGTCTCGTGTAAAGTTTGAGAACTTTTGAGACAAGCTTGGTATAGTCTGAAAGGACCTCCCTCTAAAGGGGGAGTGATGCTGATGACACTATTGTATCCTGAAAAAAAAAGGGTAGCTCATTTAGGATTTTATATCCTAGGGCATTGATCATTCCTAGACATATCTCGATGTTTCGATAAGGATGGTCTATTAGAGTACATGTGCATGTATATGCTATTTGTGGTCAGTAGTGGTAGATCCATTAGGAGTTTTATAATCCTAGGGAATATTATGATTCCTGGGTAGATCTTGAAGGTACGATAAGGACAGTCTGTGAGAGTATCGCATGGTATTTCCGTTAGTATTTTATATCCTAGGGAATCTTATGATTCCTAGGAAGATCCCTCGGGATTGTCAGAGTACCATAAAATGTTGTTTATACACCTTCTTATTTCTACTATCCTATCATGATGATGATGTTGTTGCTCTATCCTTGTGTTGTGTTGATGTTGTTGTCCTAGCCTCATGTTGTTGATGATGCTACTATTTCAGCCTCCTGCTATTGTTGATGATGTTGTTATCTCAGCTTCGTGTTGATGATGTTGTTATCTCAACTTCTTCTTGATGATGTTGTTATCTCATCTTTGTGTTGATGATGTTTTTATCTCAGCTTCATGCTAATGATGTTTTTTCTTAGCTTCGTGTTGATGATGTTGTTATCTCAACTTCATACTGATGATGTTGTTGTCTCAACCTCGTGTTGACGATGTTTTTGTACCAGCCTTTTGTTGTTGATGTCGGTGTACCAACCTCGTGTTGGTGATATTATTATTCTAGCTTCATTTTATTGATGTTGATGCTTCAAATTCATGTTGAAGATGATGATGATGATGCTACTTCAACTTCATGTTGAAGATGATGACGATGATGCTACTTTAGTTTCATGTTGAAGATAATGATGATGTTTCTACTTCATCTTCATGATGAATATGTTGATGATGATGTAGCAGTCATGTGTTGATTGATGATGTTGTATTAGTGTTATACTAATTGATGTTGATGTAGTTGATAAATATGATGATTGTTGGGTCTCAGAAATGTCACATTTTCTTCCTCTTTTCCTTTCACCATTCCTCACATTTTATCACCTCAATTAACCTTTCATTATACCATTTTCATAAATACATTTGGGTTCCACCTTATTATTTTCCACTTTATTCATTTTAGTATTAAAAGAGAATTTATGATTAAATATTAGAAAATCAACATGTTTTCATATATATCTCAAAAATGTGTGATCTTTGTAATGTGTAGGAATATGTGAAGGATTAATTCAAAAAGACTTCTCGAATATTTCCTCCACCATTTCGATATTTAAGGAGATAATTATTCAATATTATTTCAATGAGACGATCGTGGGGAATGAATAGCATATCTTATCCAAGATTTATGAGAGATATGTGTGAGGATTTGAAGGGATCATATTTTGTAATAATGGGAGATTGGTTGAGAGAAAAATGCATCTATAATTATGAGATGATTATCTTTTCTTCAAATATCTCATGTATAAAAGAGAGTGGTCTCTCTTCATGAAAGAGGAGTCATTAGGATGAGAACGTAATTAGTCATTATGGGATTGTTATGAGGAAAATCTCTCTATGGATGGTGTAAACCACAACAGATGTAAATGACTACAAAAATCATCTCTCTTCTCAATTATGCTATGATAACAAATATGCTATCAAGATAAGATAAAAGTCCTACCTCATCCAAACATTCGATGAAGTCCATTGTTGAGCACTTGACCCAAAGCAATATACCTACAACTAGTCCTCAAAAACCAAGCAAAGCAAGCATATGGTGATAGTATATAATGTTAGCACATTCAATAGCATAATCCATTAAAAACATTACAAATATGACCATGGAGTAATAATTCAAATATTTGCAAGATATCAATTGGATGGGAAAAGAGTATCTCTATTAATCTATGATCAACATAAGTGAAAATGTTATAGACTTCTGTGTTGGCACTGTTAGAAACTGAGAAACTAAGTTCCTTCCAGCTGGGTCTCCACCATGTTAAGAACCAAATATCAATATAGCATAGAAAAACCTCTTAATAAGTACTCAACACCTTGAAAATAAGATAATTTCAAATAATAAGCCTCTTCGACGGGGCAACCTCCTTTTACCCCACATAAATGTTCAAGTAAAAGATGATTCCAAATGAAAATGTTTCCTTGGTATATATAAGAGACTAGGAGGTATAATTACAACTAACAGAATAAAGTCGACATAAACAAAATAACATTACTAATGTAATATGCCCCAATTAAGGGGTAATGAGCCAATATTAGGTCTTAACATGCCCCTCCCCTTGAGACAAGTGTTGTCCGCAATGCTTGAGTAGCTCTGGATGCTTCTGTATAAAAGAATCATCTTCCCAAGTGGAATCTTCAACTGGTAGTTTCCTCCATTTAATGAGATACTCTAAAATGGATCTATTCCCCAGCTAGTGAATTCTTGTGTCATTGATGGCTTCAGCCTCCAATATGATTTTTCCTTCCTCGTCAATTTATGTAAATCTAGTTTGAACTAGGATCTTGTCACCTATAACCTTATTTAAGCATGAAACATGGAAAACTGAGTGTACTAGTGAAGATGAAGACAACTCCAATTTGTATGCCATAGTACCAATCTTTGCAACACCTTATAAGGGCCATAATACTTTGGTGATAATTTATTGTCCTTCTTGGCTTGCTTGAGGGACATCTGTTTGTATGGTTGTAGTCTTAAAAACACCCAATTCCCTACTTCAAAACTTCTTTCACTATGATGTTGATCTGCTTGTTGTTTGATGTGATTCTGTGGCATGGTTAGGTTGTCCTTTAAGATTTGGAGAACTTGTTGTTGATGCTCAATGTGATCTTCCACTGCTTGAACCTTAGATTTTTATTTTATAGAAGAAGTTATGGAAGGAGGGTGGTATCCATAGAGTGACATAAATGGCATGATTTTTGTTGCAGTATGAAAGGAAGTGTTATACCACCATTCTGCCAAGGGTAACCATTTGAACCATTGTGTTTGTTTATCAGAGACAAAGAAATGAAGGTATCTTTCCAGAAATTTGTGCACTATCTCGGTTTTTCCTTCAGATTGAGGATGATAGGATAAGCTATGAGACAATCGAGTACCATAACAAGAAAATAATTCTGTCCAAAAATGTCCAGTGAAGGTGGGATCTCTGTCACTTACAATAATCTTTGGGTTGCCATGTTCCTTTTAAACTGTCTCCATGAATGTGGTGGCAACTATACTAGCTTTGAAGGGATGAGAGAGTGCACAGAAGTGTGCATACCTGGTCAGTCTATCAACAATAACCATGATGACACTCTTTCCTTTAGACTTCAGTAACCCTGTGATAAAATCCATGGAAACCTCCTCCCAGCGCTGACTTGGGATGGATAATGGTTGTAAAAGACCCAGGGTCTTAATTGTTTCTATCTTACCTTGTTGGAAAACCAAACATTCTTCCACAAACCTTTGAACATCAATTTTAAGGCCATCCCCAAAAAAATCCTTCTTGACTCTATAGTAGGTTTTCAAAAATCTCGAGTGCCCTCCTACTAGAGAGGTGTGCAATTCCAATAGTACCTTTTATTTCAGTTGGGAGTTCTTACATAAATATAAGTGATCTTTGTACCATAGTGAATCATTTTTCCATGTAAGTGTACCTGATGCACTGGAATCCTACTGCAACCTTTGAATGAGAGTCCACACTTTTTCATCATTCTTCCATTCATCCCTTGCTTCTATTATCCAATCGGATTGGATGATCGCTATAGCATAGAGAAAGGCCTCAACATATTCATCCTTTCTTGAGAGTGCATATGCCACAACATTTTGATTCCCCTTTTTATAGACAATTTAAAAATCATAACCCAATATCTTGGTTACCCATTTTTGTTTTCCTTCTGAAGATAGTCTTTGTTCCAAGAAGTATTTAAGACTATCATGATCTGTTTTGACCTTGAATTGCCTACCTATTAGGTACGGATGCCATTTCTTAAATTAATGTAGTATTGCCATCATTTCCTTCTCATAAATGGGTTTGTGTAAGTCCTTTCCCTTGAGTGGTTGACTTTCAAAAGCCAGGGGCCTTCCTTCTAGCATTAGTACAACACCAATTCCATATTTCGAGGCATCACATTCCACAATAAAGGTTTTTGTGAAGTATGGAGTGGTCAAGATAGGAGCTTTTCACATCACCTCTTTAAGTTGTTCAAAAGCTTTAGTTTCCTTTGGAATCCATGAAAATGCATCCTTCTTCGTTAGTGTTGTTAAAGGTGCTTCTATTCTTCCATAGTACCGAACAAACTTGCGGTAGTAACCTATCAAACCCAAAAATCCTCTAATTCAATGTTTTGGGAATCAGCCAATCCATCATGGCATTAATCTTGTTAGGGTCTACCTTGACATCTTCATGAGATACAATATGACCCAAATACTCTACGTCCTTCACTCCAAAGAAACATTTGGATGGTTTGGGATATAGTTGTTGCTCCTTTAGTAGTTGTATCACCTTGTCAACATGTCGCACATGATCCTCTCAAGACTTGTTGTAGATTAGTATAGCATCAAAAAATACTAACACAAACATTCGAAGGAAGGGCTTGAAAATGGAATTCATAAACCCTTGGAATGTGGAAGGTGCATTTGTAAGGCCAAAAGGCATGACCAAAAATTTATAATGGTCTTCAAGAGTTCAG
>JASDQU010104962.1:94593-117820 GCA_032191745.1 Picea mariana
TTTTTTTTCAGAGACAAATGAATGCTATGATACAAAGGAGGAAATGAGTGTTGCAAGTAAGCAACACTAGTTCCAGCAATGGAATGTACCTATGCTCAATGCAAGGAGATGCATGTAGGATATTGAAACTTGGGGGAATGTTCCCTCTTAGGTATAGGGTGTCAAATTGTGAAAGATATAAAGAAGGTTCTTCTTGGTTGAGGATGCAAAAAATGCCGAGGCAAATGACTTATAAGACAAAGAGAGAACCGACTATAGGCTCAATACTGCAAGCAAGGGCATGAAAAGAAATCACAACTTAACGCCAAAAAAGTCCTTTTTTTTTAATTTTATTCTACTTCGTGTGAAAAAGGGATAAACATGTGCCAAATAGATGTCCTTTCAAATACAATTTACGAGTGTGAAAGAGACAAGTTCACTCAAAAATCTTTTCACTTTTTGAAAAATATTATGAAAAGATCTTAACTAAGACTAATGACCTTTCAAGTCCAATTGAATGAGTGTGAAAGGGACAAATCACTCGGAAATATTTTCTCTTTTTGAACGATTCAGGAAAGGGCTTAACTCAGACTTGTGCGGGAGCTTCTAGGTAGTAAGTCACGAGGGAGGGCAAGGCTCCTATGTTGGACTTTTGTGGAAAGTTAATATCTTGTGAATAGTTGACATAAGCTTGGGAAAACACAAATATCTCCAAGTCGAGGAGGATAAAACACTAGAGGAGGATATAGACTCCATGGTATATCGGATAATGCCCCTTACATGAAAGGACATAGGAGGGGGCATTGGATACCCCACAAGATCATCCCAATCGAAGGGGATATCCTCAAGACTTGGAGGGAGAGAACTTGGGGAGGGTAAAAATCTCTCTTGTTGGGAAGGTGAAGGATGATGAATGTTTATGACATGGTTGAAAGAGGCATCACTCTCCACAAGGAGAGAATGATTGACCAGATGTTGCATTGGTACTACCACCTCTTAAATTATAGGTTGAAGAGGATGCTTGACAAAAGGGATAGGGGGCACACCACCCTTGATGACAGGGGTGTGGTCAAGAGACGATTGCAACATCATTATTATCATGTCAATCAAAGGAGAAACAGGGTGTGGGGAAACCACAGACTCCTTAGAATATGAAGCGACCTTAGGTGAGCCCCAATCTTCTAGTATCCCAATAGGATATGGACATAAACAAGTAAGGTGGTATCCTTCACAAGTCCTGCAAATGAATTTAGGTTAACATCTGAGATTTTTAGGCTTCTCGATGCCCTTAGCGTTGTTCACAATGGATGGTGACATGATCTCAATGTGACTGGAAGAGGCGAGAGATTCATCTCCTACATGATGTACAGAGGTTAGAGATGTCACATTGATATGATTCATGGATATTAGATTAGTGCCCCCAACATGGATAACAATGGTTGGGTGGGGGTTGTCAACATGACTCGCAGAGGTTGTTGACCCATCTCCAACATGACTGGTAGAGGTTGGTGATGGAGCTCCAGTATTACTGACAATGACTGGACTAGCGATAAGTTGTGGCATTTGATACCAATGTTAAGGGAAAGATTGGATTTGGAACATTGTAGGCTAGGAAGGATCCTAGTTTACCCCCTATCCCTGGAAATAAAGGTAGTATCCTCCATTTAATTGATTCAAATAGGTTTGAATGGGAATCATCACTGAAGACTGCGACAAGAATGAAGTATGATAAGGACTATTCAAGTGATGATATAAGTTTCCCCCTTGTGAAGGGGTTTTATGAAGAGGGTAGCCCAAACCGTAAAATTGATTATCCCCATATGAAACACCTAGGGATACATGATGACCCATCATGGGAAAAGTGTTCGAAGGAACTGGCATGGCGGATGAAGGATACAAAGAGGGGGTGTAGTAAGTGGAATAAGCACCCATTTGAGTATTGGCTCCTGAAAGAGCATATCTAGGACTGGATCTGTAAGAGGGGAGGTTCCAACCTCCAATCGTGAAATTTGGTTGAGGGACATGACTCATATCAAATGAAGACGTAGGCATCGAGGCCATGGGGCCCCCAGATCCAATGCTAGGATTCATATAAGTGGACCGGGGAGAGGATTGCAAGGGTGAAAGAATATCAATAGGAGAATGACTAGGGACCCAAGGTGCGGAATGAGTGCCATAGTTCCACATGTCATTATGAAAAATATAAATATCCATCCCTATGAAAAGAGTAGGAATCATGGGATGGGTAGCGGTAAATGAGGGATCGAAAGGAACTCCACTATCCATGATAATGAAAACTCAATATAGACTCTTAAGGCCAACTAGTAATCAAAGAGCACACCAAACGTCAAACTACCAATATGCATACAAACGGGGTAAAGTGGATGAGAGTCACCTCCCTCCCTAAAGAAGGTATGTCTCGTTCAAGAGGGGCCTGAGAGTCCTTGCTTAAGATCAAAGGTAACATAATCAGTTATAAGGGCCCTCATGGGCTTAACAAACAGTCATTCACATCCCCCCAAAAAGGTAATATTCCATAAAGGTTGTGTGTTGTCTGACCCTTATCTAACCTAGGTTACCTGTAGAATAACCCCTGCAAGTAACCTATGTGGCACCTAAATCAAGAAACTAATAAACCATTATATAACCGATGCACAGATGATAATTCATAAGTCAAGTCCACAGTATGGGCAGGGTATCAAATCCTGAAACCTCGAAAGTACCACTTCTCACTGAGGTAAAGGCAGTAGTAAGATCCCCATATAACAATAGATCCCTAGAAATATCTCTAACGCTAAGAAAGTATCGGGGGGATGTCCCTTCAACCAAATTCGTGCAACCTCATGATTCAGTCTGGCATGAGAAGGGCCTCCTGATATTACCAATTATACAACATATTTCTCCACTTCCTTTCTCAGACACACATGTTGATTTAATTACCTGGGAGAAGTTTACTCACAAAATCATATTCCAAGGCACTAAATCCTAAGCTAGTTTGTGCACCCCCACAAAATAAAATCGTGACTAATCAATTCTAAAATATAGTGTTAATTTTAGTGGTCATGATTACTCAAAAAGGTATGTGTTAAGAACCAAATATCAATATAGCATAGAAAAACCTCAGAATAAGTACTCAATGCCTTGAAAAAGAGAGAAATTTAGATAATAAGCCTCTTCGAGGGGGCAACCTCCTTATGCCCACATAAGCATACAATTCCAAGATGATTCCAAATGAAAATGTATCCTTGGTATATATATAGGAGACTAGGAGGTATAATTACAACTAATGGAATAAAGCCGAAATAAAAAAAATAACATTACTAATGTAATATGCCCCAATTAAGGGGTAATGAGCCAATATTAGGGCTTTACATGCCCCTCCCCTGGAGACAAGTGTTGTACGCAATGCTTGAGTAACTANGTGATGGCTTCAGGCTTCAATATGATTTTTCCTTCCTCATAAAGTTCTGGAAATATAGTTTGAACTGGGATCTTGTTTCCTATAACCTTCTTTAAGCATGAAACATGGAAAACTGGGTGTACTCATGAAGATGCAAGGAAATCCAATTTGTATGCCATAGTACCAATCTCTTGCAACACCATATAAGTGTGTTGACGGGCGAAATTGACCGCTCGTCAATTGGAGGAGTGAATCTAGTCCAGGGTTGTCTACTTAACCCAAGCCGTTTGGATTAATCCACTCCGACGGGTTTAGCAGCTCGGTTGGCCGATCTAAGTCCTAAGAAAGTGAAAAATAAAACCAAAGAAACTAACTTCATGAAAAACACTTGCTGAAAACTATATACAAATCTACAATATAATTACAGTTCACTAACTAATATTTATAAAATAGCTCTACTTATTATATGTACAATGTATCCAAATGATTATATCTCTAATATATGTATAACATTTACAGAATGCAAATTTTAATCTAAATCTGTGAAACTCAAATATGGATTGATTTATGATAGCAAAACTATCATTCAATCTTTTTTGATTTTTTATAACTTTTATAAACAAGAAATGAAATAGCAGCTATCTAATTGAAAAACGAAGGATAACAAACAATACAATATATTTAGACTACAGGAAATTTCTATATTAATTAAACTAATGAAATAAAATGAGGGAACTAACCTGTCATCACATCTCCCATTTGTCCTGCATAAAATATGCAATTTCGCTGTTTGATGAGGTAAAAAACATCAAATCTTATAAACGCTTCTCGTAAACGTGAAGCAACAATGATTGAATGATAATGAAAAAACATATAAGAGAAGTAGTGACATCAATTCTATGATTTCACAAATGTTCACATTGAGATAAATCTGGCTGTGAAAATTTGTATATAAATGTTCAATGAATAAAGAAGATTAATCTCCTAATCATCAAATTTGAAAAGAGTAATTGTTGTATGTAATATAAGGGACATAAAACAAGGGCATCATATAAATTTCAGCACATCAATTTGTAATAAACCATGATATCTAAAGTAGTCACAATTTAATTACAAATCAAAATGACCAAAACTTGAATAAAAATACGATATATCGAAGCTAAAGTTGTAACAATATTCACTTCCATTCAAGTCTGTCAATCATAAATCCATAGTTTTTTCTCCTAGGCAACGATGGTCTTTAGTTTACAAAACAATACATTTATATAGGTTACAGGATAAAAACATTTACTGTGGACATCATCTAATTTGTTCCAAAAATTGTGGAGGATGAAACCTCCGAGATTCTAGTTGATATCAAAACTAACAGACTATTCTAAAACAACATAAAAAATAGCATGCTGAGAGATGCCACCAGTGGTGCAAATCTCCTTTAGAAATCGTAGGTTCCTGAAAACACATAAGAATAAAATATTTCAGATGCATTTTTTGTTATAAAAACAAGAAATTTGAATTCTAGTAACTAGCTACAGAATCTCACGATTCTGTAGCTAGTTATAATTATAACTAGAATCGTATTTTATTTAATCAATCAAAACTGACTAGAGGTAATTTGTGAAAACAAATCATGTATTCTAATTAAAAAAAAAAATCATCCTAAACTTATTTTTAAACATCATACCTCAGATTAAGGGATTCAACTTAATCAAGCAATCTTTGAATTCACAATGGCAGTCGTTTCTTCCACGTTCTTAAAAACAACAGAACCTGTGGTTTTTTGTCGTTTATCTTTCATTTGAGCTATGGTTTTAAGTCTTCCATTCTGTTTCGTTAGAAAATTCACCTAGTCTTCCAAGGATTTTAGCTGAGACTAAAGTAAAGGCATGTCTCTGTAATACCTATCAATCCATGCTTGACATTCGTTACATCGCGGCTGAATAGACTGTGTATTAGCAATGATGGTATTAACAGGTTGGGAATTTTCCATTTGACCTGTAGGTTCACTACTGAGTTTGATTCCAGGGAAATCGGGATTGTCTTTAAGACACAGTGGAAGGTTTGTAACATAATCGTAGGGTTTACTAGAGCAAAGTCCATATGAATATGGATATTCTTCAGTTAAAAATCTTTCAATTTCCTAATCAACATCTTCACTTAACACAATTGCGTTTTGGTCTGCATAAGTCTTAGGTTTATTTCGGGCACATCGTGAAACCCAACGAGTGACTCTTTTACTCTTATAATTGATATCAACATTGCCTTTACACTTTTTCTTTGCCGATTTTTTAATAGACTTGACACCACCTTTGGGATACGAATCTGGTAGAGTGTCGGGTTGGGTAGTGTCAGGATAGGTCGAGGGTTCCACATTAGAAATAGGGTCACAAGGAAAGAGCGAAGGAAGAGAGATGGCAGGATCGACGAGGGTTTCTGTGATGACAGACTTGTCAACTTGTCCTATTTCACTGCTAACAAAACCATTTCTTAACAGGAAGGCATCTCAACAATCATCACTTAATTTCAATTGATCTACAATAATAATCTTGATCAAACAATGGTGGAACAGGCTAGAATTAGATTTCTTCCTTTTAAAACACTTTGCCATTTTGTATAATCTTCGAACAAGAAAATAGGGCATGTTTAGGGGAAAATCGATAAAACTCATGAGGAATCGCAAGTGATATAAGAAAACCAAACCATATCTCCCCTCATAGGTAATGAACTATTTGACAATAGCTAACAGATTGTACCATCTAGGGTTTAGAGCTGTAACAAGCATACCTCAGTCACAGCTGGTAATCCTCCTTGAGGTGAACAACAATGACCAGGGAACTTCTTCAACCTTTGAGTTTTTAAACCACTTTTGTCCCACCGCTGGCAGACTGGTGGCTTGGCCAATAAAATCTTGGTTTAACTCAAGCTAGACATCTCTTATTTTAGCTCTGCAACCATCGAACGTTAACGCGAATTCTTGAGCAACTGTTAAATTAAAACCCTCAAAATTTTCAACAAAGACACTCCAACCATTCCTCTCTAAGTCTTCTCGGGCATTATCAAACGATAACAATGTCTGGACAGCGTTAGGCTCAATTCTCACTACAGGAGCCATGGCTAACAACAAGGAATCGACACGGGGTTTAGAGGTAGGGTTTGACAGAACAAGCACAGAGCCATTGCCCTGGGCTTCCCCAACGAAATGCAAAGACAACTCAAAATGGTAGGTGGGAGTGTTAATTGCTATGCGTGTGAGAAAAGTCATGTTGATCGAGGCCATGCAAAAAAATAATACCACGTTGTACTTGGAATGACACCCCGACATAATGGTACACACAAAGATCATAACAATTGAAAACAATCATATGCATATCCACGATTTGATCAATATGTCAAATAAACAATTGAATCAAAGATTTTATAAATCAAAACCCCATTAACATTAGTCAAATGCTAAATGGGTGGTGGTTTAATACACATGTAACCAAGATGTCTTCGAGACCAAGGGGCTATAGCCATGGAAACAACCTTGTTCATAACAAAATAAGACAAATCGATGATAAACCATATGAACATTACCCCTTTGATGAAATCAAACATGAATTCCAGCTGTGAGTTTTCATGCCCATAGTCATGAAAACAAAATCGAAAAGTAGGCACATAGAAAGCAACGAGTAACAAGCGTTGTTTAATGAAAACGATTGTGATGAGTGATGAGAATTTAAAAACCCTGTGTAGGCAGCTTGTAAAAATAGAGGTTAATATGGATGCCAACAACGGCGACACATTGGTAGAAGCAGTTATCTCTACCACACGAACAAGTCCATATTAGGATAATCCGAAAAACTTCAAATTGAAAACAACTAAAAAACTATTAGAATATCATTGTCAATTATAAAACATTCCAGTTTCAGATTGCTTGTTATTTTAAAAGATGAAAACTGATGACAATCTCGGCAAAAGAGAGTCACGATGTTAAGGTTAAAATCTTCAATACTGTTGACAGAGTTGCTGCTGCCAGCAAGCATCCATAGCCTTAACAGGGATGCCATTTAATCCACTCCGATATATGTATCCTGCCAAGAAGTTCCATATCAGAACGAAGGAAATTTAAGGTCAAAAGATTCCATATCTGAGAATTTTCATATACCTGACATTGCTTCGCTACTAGCGGGCCTGTTCAGTACCCCGACGAAGTTATCTTGGTGTCATGCTTGCATTTACCCGCTGCCAGCAGACTTGTTCAGTATCCTGACGGGTTTACAAGCACTTCCCACAACTCTCTGAAGATTTATTTAAATTTAAAGATATTTAATAGAGCCGGGTGACGCTGAAAATCCTGATATTTTGGACATATTTTAATAATTACAGACCTTGAATAAAATTTTTAGCTGTCCTTTATTAAGATCTAGAGATAGTTTGTTAATAAACCGACTTTCGATGGCAGGGAAACATCTCTGAGTTGTTCTCTTAAGGAACAGGGACAGCGTAAGAAGTAATTTTTATGGATGATCGTGAATAGCTTCAGTTACAGATTGAAATCAAGAAACGCTTTTCAAGAAACAAGCTTTCTTTAACATGGCTGTGAACCTCAGAAAAATATCATAATTGATGTTTTAACAATCTTCAGTAGTTATTTCAGAGGGGAAAATTTTATGTTCTCTTTGTCTGAAACAGTTCATGGTGCAGGTATGTGTGTCTCAAAATAAAAACTGGTAAACATAAGGGAGGAATCAAAGCAAAACAACAAAGAAAAACAAAAGGCAAGCAAAAGAAAAAATATTTACACAATGTACATGGGAGTGTCATCAGGTGAAATACCTTTTTAGAGCTTGGCCATTTACCGGATAGGCGTCTGGCTGTCCCTCTAGATTCTGTAATCATTTCTCGGCAATCAAGAATGGTCCTAGACACAAGTTTTGAAACTTTGTATGCTCTCCTTTTCCTTCAGGTGGTTTGTCCCATTTTAGGACAAGGTCACCTACCTCAAAATTTCTGTCAGAGGTAGAATTGGAATCAAACCATCTTTTAACAACGAGTTGATGTTGATCCAATTTCTGTTTCGCTTGAGCCCTCACTTCTTCTAATTTTAACAAAGCGTTAATTGGATTCTCCAAAGGGGGAAAGTCCTCTTCTTGTATTTTTTGTGATAGCTGCAGAGAGGGAAGGAGAATATGTGGTGGAAGAATTGCCTCTCTGCCGTAAATGAGAAAGAAAGGTGAGTTACCCACAACAGTTTTTGGAGTCACTCTATTAGCCCAGATTGCATTTAATAGTGCATTATGCCATTTTTTATGGTTTTCAGAGACCGTTCTCTTGATAATTTTGATCAGATTTTTATTAGTTGATTCCGCCAATCCATTGCCTTGAGGGTAATCACTAGCATAATATTTTAGTTTAATTCCTTTTTCTAGATCGAAATCACTCATCTCAAGAGATGAAAAATAGGAAGCGTTATCAAATGCCAGGTAGTCAGGGATACCAAAACGAGTAATAATATTTGAATTTAAAAAGGCTATTACCTGACTAGTATTTACAGCTTTTAATGGGGTAGCTTTGGACCACCTAGTGAAGCAATCTGTGGCTGTTATGATAAAATTATGCTGCTTTGAGGATGGTGGATTAATAGGACCTATAATATCTAGACCCCACTGCTGAAAAGAGGAGTCTACTGAAACAGGTTGCAGAGGGAAGGCTAGTTTCTGTATCTGTCCAGATGCTTTCTGACAAATTACACACTTGTGACACAAAGAATGAGGATATTTAAAAAGTGTGGGCTAGTAGTAACCTACTCTTAATACTTTATGGGCAGTGGTATCTCCACCAAAACGCCCACCAACTTCTCCTACGTGCAATTCCAATAAGACCTTTTCTGCTTCATCTTTCTCAAGATAACACATTAGTACTCCATCAAAATTTTGACAAAACAGAATACCATTAATCAGTTGAAAGGAAGCAGATTTTAATCTTAGAGCTCTTCTTTTTGTGGGATCTAGGTGATGGGGAGATGACCCATGTTCAAGACAAAATTTTATATCATCATACCAGGAACTAACAGGGTTTTGTGCATAGCAGATTAAATTTTGGTAGTGCTTTCATGGATTTGACATATCATTTTCCTCTTGCTATCCTGCAGCTGAGTCAATGACTAACTTGCATAACCCTTGACCTCTCACTATTTGTGCTGGGGTGATTTCTATGTCATACTCTTGTAAGGATGTGACCCATATTACCCTTTTTTCGCCTAGTTCTTTCTGTACTAACAGATTTCTGACAGCCGGGTAAGGGACAATGATTTTCATCCTAGATTTCAAAAGATAATATCGGAAGTGCTTTACTACTTTAAAAATAGCATAGGCTTGCTGATCTACTATTGGGTAATTAAGTTTTTCCCCTTTGAAGGTTGAGCTCATAAAGGCAATTGGGACTTCATTGTTTTCAGTGTTCTTTTGAGTTAGGACAACGACGTAAGAGTGGTCAGAAGTGAATCTGTAGAGAGTGAAGTCTTATGAAAAGTCGAGGCTCATTAGAGAAGGAGCGTCTATTATGGCCTTTTTTATTGAATTAAAATCCTGGTTTTCTAAAGGTCCCCAATGGTATTCTACATCCTTTTTTATTAGGTTTTGTAATGGTCTCACCATTTCTGAAAAGCTGGGGATGAATCTCCTGACAAAGTTTATCTGACCTAAGAAATATTGCATAGACTTTTTTGACGAGGGAGGGGGGAGTTTCGAAATGACTTGAGTTCTTTCAGGGTCGATAATCATCCCTTCGCTTGATACAATAAATCCTAAGAGTTTACCTTGTTCTACTATGAAGATAGATTTTTCAGGATTCAAAGAAATGTCGTACTTACGACATCACTGTAGAATGGATCTTAAATGAGCTAGATGATCTGCTTTGTTTTTCGAGAAGACAGTAACGTCATCCAGGTAAACTATGACAGATTGATTGATTAAGCCTTGGAAAGCGATGTCCATCACTCTCTGGAAAGTGGCACCAACATTTATGAGTCCAAAGGGCATCTTCCTATAAGCGTAGGTGCCCCATGGAGTGCGAAAGGTGGTTTTAAGTTGATCTGGAGGGGACATCAGGACTTGGTTGTACCCTGAAAAACCATCCAATAAGGATAATATTTCAGAACCAGATACCTGTTGAAGGATCTGTTCCATGGGTGGGATAGGGTAGTTTTCTTTATCACACGCTCGATTAAGATTTCAGAAATCGACACATAGTCGAATTTCACCACTCTTCTTCCAGACAGGGACAAGATTAGAGACCCATTGTGTGTGCCTAACTAGGAATATTATCTTAGCATTCAGGAACTTATTTAATTTCTTCTTGACAGTTGGTTCAAGTTTTGGATGCATTTTCTTTAACTTTTGTTGAAAAGGTTGGGTTTGGGGTTTCATAGGAATAACATGTTGTATGATGTTAGGATCAAAGGTTTTTAGGTCGTCGTATGTCCAAGCAAAAACATATTTGAATTCTTTAAACAATTTAATAAACGTTGTTTTTTCTTGTTCAGAACATCCCACCCCTAAATTAATTCACTGTGGATTGTCTTTAGTTCCCAAGTTTACTTTTTCATACATTAAAGAAGAACTATTTGTTTTACAGTTCACTGATTTTTTGAACTTGTCCTGAAGATCATAAAATTTTTCTAATCTAACTACAGATTTCGGGATAGAATTTACCATGTCTGATGAAGATTCAGGAGATCTTGGATATGGTATTACCGTAAAGTCATGAAGATTTTCATCATGAGTACCTTCGTCGATTACTGCGCCCTGGAAAGTTTCTTCCATATGCTGGAAAGTTATAATCTATTGATCGTCATTGAAGACTCTCCAATTTGTGATGTTGTCGGGGACGGATGGTCTGAACAACAGTTCGACGGAGAATGCATTCAAAGATAAGCCTTCTGCAGGAAAAAGTTTCGAAGCTACATTAGCTAACAAGTCGGTTTCGAATTATTCCATCTAGGAGTAGAATTTATGTTAAATGTAGAAAACTTATTCATCAAATTCCATACCTCAGATTGGTAGCTTTTAAGGTGCAGAGATAAACAGTGGATATAATTTTTTACCTGTCTAACCACAATTTCCAAATCACCAAAGACAGTCAAATATTGAATGTTCATATATAATGCTTTCCTGAGGCCTTGCAATAAAGCCTCATATTCTGATGTGTTGTTTGTACATTCAAACTCTAACCTGCACACAGTCAGGGTTTTCTTACCTACTAGATCAATAATCACACAGCCTGCACCAACTCCTTCCTTGGATTTTGACCCGTCAAAGTAAAGAGACCATATTTGATTTTTGTTGGGTGCATGTGACCATTGGGTAGAAGCTGCTGGCTACATATATGTTAAAATTTCAGATTGTTGTTCCAGGTTAGTGATAGTGGAAGTTTCAGCCATGAAATTTCCGAAAAAGGTATCCATCCCTTATATTTTGGGTGAATTGACAGAAGGTGTAAATGGCTCATTGGGATCATTTAAATCTGTCACTATGAACTTTAGGTAACGTTCATGATTTACCTTGATTCAGTTGGGCTTTCCATTCTCGAACAACCACAAGTGGGACCAATCCGTCACAAAATAGCCATGTAGTTGTTCTGATCAGTCTCTTCTTAAAAACAAACCATAAACTTCTGGGATATCTACAACAATAATATCAATCACTTGATGAAATTTAGGGTTAGATGACAATCTTATAAGCACATTTCTCAATTCGCCTATAACTTTAACACTAGTTCGATCAAAATGGATGATCTTCAAGGTGGATGGTTGAACTTCAGCATTAATCTTCTGACACACAAACCATGGAATTATGTTAGATGACACTCCTGAATCTACCATACAGTTGTGTACGTTCCTATTGAAAAATTCAAAAGTTAACAAAAATGGAGGGACATTTCTTGGAGTACTAATGGTGGAAGCTTGTTGCTTTTTACTCGCGGCCTCTAAAACTAATTTATCTACATTTGTTACATTATTTACAGGAAGGTCTCTTTTCTCATGAGAATTAGAAGTAGTCTTGGCGGAGGCCTTCTGAGGAACTTTGGGGTTGTTTTGAAAACCTTTGTTACTGCTTGGATTGCCATTTTTGCTGTTCTCTGCAATATTCTGTAGCATTTTCTGTAGAAAAAAAGGGAATTTTAATAATTCATAAACAGAAATATTAGCCCTTAACTTTTTTAGATCTTCAACCAAATCATAATCTAAGCTTGGGTTTACATAATTCTATTTAGTCTCAGTTGATTTAGACTATTTTGGAGGCAAAGTCATAGTAATTTCAAAAGAAGACTTGTTTGTTGTCTTACTCCTAGTATTGTAAGGATGTACTGTTTCGAAATTAGCTTGAAAAATACTATCCGAGAAATGTCCAAAAATGTTCGGAGAGGATTCATCTTCTTCTATTGTCTCTTGCTCAGCTACTTCCTCAGGGATCTCAGGCGGCATCAAGTTATCCTGTGCTTCTAGAATCGTTTGAATAGCGAATTGTAGGCTTTCTAGATTTAGGCCTTCAGTATTTGAATTAGGTCAGTTGGTGAGAAAAGGCTTCCTAAACGGGGGTTTGTAAGGCCCTTTTCTTGAAGAAACTTCTTCAGTCGTCCTTTTCAAATCTATAACTTGATTGGACAGTTTTTGAACGACTTTCTATAAGTTTTCTAAATCTGAGTTTTCAGGTTGGGCTTTGTTTTGGGAAGGTCTGGGGAGGATTTTGATTTTCTTTTTGGAAGATGAACTAGTCTCTATTTCATTGCTAGTAGTGTCTTTTAAGCTGAGGATGTCTTTCTCGATCTGACTGGCTTCTTTGAAGGCTTCTAACAACGTGGCTTTCTTTGATCTCTTTACCCAAATGGCTATGTTTTGATGTAAGGCATTCATTTAATATGCTATGATAAGATTCTCGGCAGGCATCGAATCCGTAGGGATTCGGTTCTTTAGTGTTAAGAACCTTTGATTAAAGTCTTTCATCTTCTCTTTGGGGTTCATTCTTAAACTAGAAAGCTCCATGACTAAAACTTTTGGAGACTTGTCATCTCCAAACTTCTCAAGAAAATAGGATTCAAACTTCTCCCATGACACGATGGTATGGGGTTTTTGGGCAAAGTACCAGGTAGAGGCATTGTCCTCAAAGGTGTATGGAAACAATCTACAGACTACATCTTCGTGCTCGACACTATGGAGTCTAATTGATAACATAAAAATTTTGATGTGATCTTTGGCGATATTTTTAGAGTCCGGGTCAAATTTAGGGAGCCACTTCTCTGAGTGTTTGGGTAAGGGATGCTGAGGCCCAGGTATGGCCACTACATCTTGGTCAAGCCAGGGTTTGGTGGGATTTTTATGGTTGGCCATAGGTGTGGGTCGTGACGAAGGCTGGGATGAGGAACTACCTTTGTCAGAGGACTCTTCTCCAGAAGAAGAAGGAGATGAAGGAGGTGGTGATGGTGGTATACCAGATCCTCCTGCTGCAGGAGTGAGGATTGGATCTGCAGGGTTTAAAGTAAGGTCAGTGCCTCCAAGTTGTTCTCTAATATCAGAGAAGTCTAATGGTTGGTCCAAAGGATGATTTGGTTGTCTTAAAAAGGCGAAGTCACTGTGTGTTCTTATGAGAGATTGACTAACAATCTCTTGTATGTCAGCACCTGTAGGATTTGGGGTTACTCGTTCAACTATGATCTGTAGATCATCATTTGATGTGGTTGTTGTTTGAGGGACAATGTTGTCATTTGAATGACTTCTATTCACTATAGGTGAGCGGGTAGGTGGTGGAGGAGTCTTACGACCACCTCATGCCATTAATAATTTGCAGGCCCTCCTTCTAGCGCCATTTGTTGACGGGCGAAATTGACCGCTCGTCAACTGGAGGAGTGAATCCGGTCCGGGGTTGTCTAATTAATCCAATCCGTTTGGATTAATCCACTCTGACGAGTTTAGTGGCTCTGTTGGCCGATCTAAGTCTTAAGAAAGTGAAAAACAAAACTAAAGAAACTAACTTAATGAAAAACACTTGTTGAAAACTATATACAAATCTACAATATACTTACAGTTCACTAACTAATATTTATAAAATAGCTCTAATTATTATATGTACAATGTATACAAATGATTATATCTCTAATATATGTATAACATTTACAAAATGCAAGTTTTAATCTAAATCTACGAAACTCAAATATGGATTTATTTATGACAGCAAAACTATCATTCAGTCTTTTTTGATTTTTTATAACTTTTATAAACAGGAAATGAAATAGCAGTTGTCTAATTGAAAAACAAAGGATAACAAACAATACAATATATTTAGACTACAGGAAATTCCTATATTAATTAAACTAATGAAATAAAATGAGGGAACTAACCTGTAATCACATCTCCCATTTGTCGTGCATACAGTATCCAATTTCGCTGTTTGATGAGGTAAACAACATCAAATCTTATAAATGCTTCTTGTAAACGCGAAGCAGCAGTCATTGAATTCTAATGACAAAACATATAAGAGAAGTAGTGACAACAATTCTATGATTTCACAAATGGTCACATTGAGATAAATATGGCTATGAAAATTTGTATATAAATGTTCAATGAATAAAGAAGATTAATCTCCTAATCATCAAATTTGAACAGAGTAATTGTTGTATGTAATATAAGGGACATAAAACATGGACATCATATAAATTTCATCACATCAATCTGTAATAAACCATGATATCTAAAGTAGTCACAATTTAATTACAAATCAAAATGACCAAAACTTGAATAAAAATATGATATATCGAAGCTAAAGTTGTACCAATATCCACTTCCATTCAAGTCTGTCAATCATAAATCCATAGTTTTTGCTCCCAGGAAGCAATGGTCTTTAGTTTACAAAACAATACATTTATATAGGTTACAGGATCGAAACATTTCCTGTGGACATCATCTAATTTGTTCCAAAAATTGTGGGGGATGCAACCTCCCAGATTCTACTTGATATAAAAACTAACAGCCTATTCTAAAACAACATAAAAAATAGCATGCTGAGAGATGCCACTAGTGGTTCAAATCTCCTTTAGAAATCATAGGTTCCTGAAAACACATAAGAATAAAAGATTTCAGATGCATTTTTGGTTATAAAAACAAGAAATTCGAGTTCTAGTAACTAGCTACAGAATCTCACGATTATGTAGCTAGTTATAATTATAACTAGAATCGTATTTTATTTAATCAATCAAAACAGACTAGACGTAATCTATGAAAACAAATCATGTATTCTAATTAAAAAAAAAAAAATCATCCTAAACTTATTTTTAAACATCATACCTCATATTAAGGGATTCGACTTAATCAAGCAATCTTTGAATTCACAATGGCAGTCGCTACTTCCACGTTCTTAAAAATAACAGAACCTGTGGCTTTTTGTCGTTTATCTTTGGTTTGAGCTATGGTTTGAAGTCTACCATTCTCTTTCATTAGCAAATTCACCTGGTCTTCCAAGGATTTTAGCTAAGACTTAAGTAAAGGCACGTCTCTTTAATACCTATCCATCCATGCTTGACATTCGTTACATTGCGACTGAATAGACTATGTATTAGCAGTGATGATATTAACAGGTTGGGAATTTTCCATTTGACCTGTAGGTTCACTACTGAGTTTGATTCTAGGGAAATCGGGATTGTCTTTAAGACACGGTGGAAGGTTTTTAACATAATCATAGGGTTTACCAGAGCAAAGTCCATACGAATATGGATATTCTTCAGTTAAAAATCTTTCAATTTCCTAATCGGAATCTTCACTTAACACAATTGCGTTTTGGTCTGCACAGGGCTTAGGTTTATTTCGGGCACATCGTGAAACCCAACGAGTGGCTCTTTTACTCTTATAATTGATATCAACATTGCCTTTACACTTTTTCTTTGTGGATTTTTTAACAGACTTAACACCATCTTTGGGATACGAATCTGGTAGAGTGTCGGGTTGAGTAGTCTCAGGATACGTCGAGGGTTCCACATTAGAAATAGGGTCACAGGGAAAGAGCAAAGCAGGAGAGATGGCAGGCTCAATGAGCATTTCTGTGACGACAAACATGTCAACTTGTCCTATTTCACTGCTAGCAAAACCATTTCTTAACAGGAAGGCATCCCAACAATCATCATTTAATTTCAACTGATGTACAATAAAAATCTTGATCAAACAATGGTGGAACAGGATAGAATCGGATTTCTTCCTTTCAAAATGCTTTGCCATTTTGTATAAACTTCGAAGGAGAAAATAGGGCATGCTTAGGGGAAAATCGATAAAACTCATGAGCAACCGCAAGTGATATAAGAAAACCAAACCATATCTCCCCTCACAGGTAACAAACTGTTTGAAAATAGCTAACAAATCGTGCCATCTAGGTTTTAGAGCTGTAACGGGCATACCTCGGTCGTAGCTAGTAATCCTCCTTTAGGTGAACAACAATGATCATGGAACTTCTTCAACCTTTGAGTTTTTAAACCACTTTTGTCCTACCGTTGGCAGACTGGTGGCTTGGCTAATAAAATCCTAGTTTAACTCAAGCTGGACGTCTCCTATTTTAGCTCTGCAACCATTGAACGTTAACGTGAATTCTTGAGCAAATATTAACTTAAAACCCTCGAACTTTTCAACAAAGACATGCCAGCCATTCCTATCTAAGTCTTCTCGGGCATTATCAAATGATAAGAATGTCTGGAAACCATTAGGCTCAATTCTCACTACAGGAGCCATGGCTAACAACAAGGAATCGACAAGGGGTTTAGTGGTAGGGTTTGACAGAACAAGAACAGAGCCATTGCCCCAGGCTTCCCCAATGAAATGCAAAGACAACTCAAAATGGTAAGTGGGAGTGTTAATTGCTATGCATGTGAGAAAAGTCATGTTGATCGAGGCCATGCAAAAACATAATACCACGCTATACTTGGAATGACACCTCAGTATAATGGTACACACAAAGATCATAACAGTTGAAAACAATCATATGCATATCCACTATTTGATCGATATGTCAAATAAACAATTGAATCAAAGATTTTATAAATCAAAACCCCATTAACATTAGTCGAATGCTAAATGGGTGGTGGTTTAATACACATGTAACCAAGATGTGTTCAAGACCAAGGGGTTATAACCATGGAAACAACCGTGTTCATAACAAAATAAGACAAATCGATGATAAACCATATGAACATTAACAATTTGATGAAATCAAACATGAATTCCAGTTGTGAGTTTTCATGCTCATAGTCATGAAAACAAAATCGAAAAGCAGGCACATAGAAAGCGATGAGGAACAAGCATTGTTTAATGAAAAAGATTGTGACGAGTGACGAGAATTTAAAAGCCCTGTGTAGGCGGCTTGTAAAAATAGAGATTAATATGGCTGCCAACAAAGGGCCATAGTACATTGGTGATAATTTATTATCCTTTTTGGGTTTCTTGAGGGACATCTGTTTGTATGGTTGTAGTCTTAAAAACACCCAATACCCTACTTCAAAACTTCTTTCACTGCGATGTTGATCTGCTTGTTGTTTCATGCAATTTTTTTCCATGGTCAGGTTGTCCTTTAAGATTTGGAAAACTTGTTGTTGATGCTAGATGTGATCTTCCACTGCTTGAACCTTAGATTTTTCTTTTAGAGAAGAAGTGATGGAAGGAGGGTGGTATACATAGAGTGCCATAAATGGTGTCATTTTTGTTGCAGTATGAAAGGAAGTGTTATACCACCATTCTTCCAAGGGTAACCATTTGAACCATTGTGTTTGTTTATCAGAGACAAAGAAATGAAGCTAGCCTTCCAGACATTTGCTCACTATCTTGGTTTTTCCATCGGATTGAGGATGATAGGATGATCTATGAGGCAATTGAGTACCCAAACAAGAAAATATTTCTATCCAAAAATGTCCAGTGAAGATGGGATCTCTATCACTTACAATAATCTTTGGGCGGCCATGTATATTTTGAACTATCTCCATGAATGTGGTGGCAACTATACTAGATTTGAAGGGATGAGAGAGTGCACAAAAGTGTACGTACTTGGTCAGTCTATGAAGAATAAACATGATGACACTCTTTCCTTCAGACTTCGGTAACCCTGTGATGAAATCCACAGAAACCTCCTTCCAGCGCTGACTTGGGATGGCTAATGGTTGTAAAAGACCTGGGGTCTTAATTGTTTCCACCTTATTTTTTTGGCAAACCAAACATTCTGCCACAAACCTTTGAACATCAGTTTTAAGGCCATCCCAAAAAAAGTCCTTCTTAACTCTATGGTACGTTTTCAAAAATCCTGAGTTCAAAAAGCGATCTTTGACCATAGTGAATCACTTTTCCATGTAAATGTATCTGATGCACTAGAATCCTACTATGACCTTTGAATGAGAGTCCACACTTTTTTGTCATTCTTCCATTCATCCCTTGCTTCTATTATCCATTCGGGTTGGATGATCGAGATAGCACAGAGAAAGGCCTCAACATATTCATCCTTTCTTGAGAGTGCATTTGCCACAACATTTTTCTTCCCCTTTTTATAAATGATTTCAAAATCATAACCCAATATCTTGGTTACCCATTTTTGTTGTTCTTCTAGAGATAGTCTTTGTTCCAAAATGTATTTAAGACTATCATGATCTGTTTTGACCTTGAAGTGCCCACCTATTAGCTAAGGACACCATTTATTTAATGCATGTAGTACTGCCATCATTTCCTTCTCATAAATGGGTTTGTGTAAGTCCTTTCCCTTGAGTTGTCGACTTTCAAAATCTAGGGGCCTTCCTTCTTGCATTAGGACAACACCAATTCCATTTCCCGAGGCATCACATTCCATAATAAAGGTTTTTGTGAAGTCTGGAGTGGTCAATACAAGAGCTTTGCACATCACCTCTTTAAGTTGTTCAAAAGCTTTAGTTGCCTCTGGAGTCCATGAAAATTCATCCTTCTTAGTTAGTGCCATTAAAGGTGCTTTTATTCTTCCATAGTGTCGAACAAACTTGCAGTAGTAGCCTGTCAAACCCAAAAATCCTCTAGGATTCTTCAATGTTTTGGGAATTGGCCAGTCCATCATGGCCTTAGTCTTGTTAGGGTGTACCTTGACAGCTTCATGAGATACAATATGACCCAAAGACTCTACCTCCTTAAGTCCAAAGAAACATTTATAGGTGTGGGTGGTGTCGAAGGCTGGGATGAGGAACTGCCTTCGTTAGAGGACTCTTCTCCAGAAGAAGAAGGAGATGAAGGAGGTGGTGATTGTGGTATACCAGATCCTCCTACTGCAGGAATGAGGATTGGATCTACAAGGTTTAAAGTAAGGTCAGTGCCTCCAAGTTGTTCTCTAATATCAGAGAAGTCTAATGGTTGGTCCAAAGGTTGATTTGGTTGTCTTAAACAGGTGAAGCCACTCTGTGTTCTTATGAGATATTGACTAACAATCTCTTGTATGTCACCACCCGTAGGATTTGGGGTTACTGGTTCAACTATGATCCGTAGATCATCGTTTGATGTGGTTGTTGTTTGAGGGACAATGTTGTCATTTGAATGACTTCTAGTCACTATAGGTGAGCAGGTAGGTGGTGGATAAGTCTTACGACCACCTCGTGCCATTAATAATTTTCAGGCCCTCCTTCTACCACCATTTGTTGACTGGCGAAATTGATCGCTCGTCAACTAGAGGAGTGAATCCGGTCCGGGGTTGTCTACTTAACCCAAGCCGTTTGGATTAATAGACTCTGACGGGTTTAATGGCTCCGTTGGCTGATCTAAGTCCTAAGAAAGTGAAAAAAAAAACTAAAGAAACTAACTTAATGAAAAACACTTGTTGAAAACTATATACAAATCTACAATATACTTACAGTTCACTAACTAATATTTATAAAATAGCTCTAATTATTATATGTACAATGTATCCAAATGATTATATCTCTAATATATGTATAACATTTACAGAATGCAAATTTTAATCTAAATCTGTGAAACTCAAATATGGATTGATTTATGATAGCAAAACTATCATTCAGTCTTTTTTTATTTTTTATAACTTTTATAAACAAGAAATGAAATAACAGTTGTCTAATTGAAAAACAAAGGATAACAAACAATACAATATATTTAGACTACAAGAAATTCCTATATTAATTAAACTAATGAAATAAAATGAGGGAACTAACCTGTAATCACATCTCCCATTTGTCCTGCATACAGTATCCAATTTCGTTGTTTGATGAGCTAAACAACATCAAATCTTATAAACGCTTCTCGTAAACATGAAGCAACAGTGATTGACTGCTAATGACAGAACATATAAGAGAAGTAGTGACAACAATTCTATGACTTCACAAATGGTCACATTGAGATAAATCCGGCTATGAAAATTTGTATATAAATGTTCATTGAATAAAGAAGATTAATCTCCTAATCATCAAATTTGAACAGAGTAATTGTTGTACGTAATATAAGGGACATAAAACACGGACATCATATAAATTTCATCACATCAATCTGTAATAAGCCATGATATCTAAAGTAGTCACAATTTAATTACAAATCAAAATGACCAAAACTTGAATAAAAATACGATATATTGAAGCTAAAGCTGTACCAATATCCACTTCCATTCAAGTCTGTCAATCATAAATACATAGTTTTTTATCTCAGGAAGCAATGGTCTTTAGTTTACAAAACAATACATTTATATAGGTTACAGGATCAAAACGTTTCCTGTGGACATCATCTAATTTGTTCCAAAAATTGTGGGGGATGCAACCTCCCAGATTCTACTTGATATAAAAACTAACAGCCTATTCTAAAACAACATAAAAAATAGCATGCTGAGAGATGCCACTAGTGGTTCAAATCTCCTTTAGAAATCGTAGGTTCCTGAAAACACATAAGAATAAAAGATTTCAGATGCATTTTTGGTTATAAAAACAAGAAATTCGAGTTCTAGTAACTAGCTACAGAATCTCACGATTCTGTAGCTAGTTATAATTATAACTAGAATCATATTTTATTTAATCAATCAAAACATACTAGAGGTAATCTATGAAAAAAAATTATGTATTCTAATTAAAAAAAAAAAAAATCATCCTAAACTTATTTTTAAACATCATACCTCAGATTAATGGATTCGACTTAATCAAGCAATCTTTGAATTCACAATGGCAGTCGCTACTTCCACGTTCTTAAAAACAATAGAACCTATGGTTTTTTGTCATTTATCTTTGGTTTGAGCTACGGTTTGAAGTCTACCATTCTCTTTCATTAGCAAATTCACCTGGTCTTCCAAGGATTTTAGCTGAGACTGAAGTAAAGGCACGTCTCTGTAATACCTATCGATCCATGCTTGACATTCAATACATTGTGACTGAATAGACTGTGTAAAAGTAGTGATGGTATTAACAGGTTGGAAATTTTCTATTTGACCTGTAGGTTCACTACTGAGTTTGATTACAGGGAAATCGGGATTGTCTTTAAGACATGGTGGAAGGTTTGTAACATAATCATAGGGTTTACCAGAGCAAAGTCCATATGAATATGGATATTCTTCAGTTAAAAATCTTTGAATTTCCTAATTGGAATCTTCACTTAACACAATTGCGTTTTGGTCTGCACAGGGCTTAGGTTTATTTCGGGCACATCGTGAAACCCAACGAGTGGCTCTTTTACTCTTATAATTGATATCAACATTGCCTTTACACTTTTTCTTTGCGGATTTTTTAACAGAATTAACACCACCTTTGGGATACGAATCCGGTAGAGTGTCGGGTTGGGTAGTCTCAGGATAGGCTGAGGGTTCCACGTTAGAAATAGGGTAACAGGCAAGAGAAAAGCAGGAGAGATCGAAAGCTTGATGAGGGTTTCTGTGATGACAGACGTGTCAACTTGTCCTATTTCACTGCTAACAAAACCATTTCTTAATAGGAAGGCATCCCAACAATCATCGTTTAATTTCAACTGATGTACAATAAAAATCTTGTTCAAACAATGGTGGAACAAGATAGAATCAGATTTCTGCCTTTTAAAACACTTTGCCATTTTGTACAAACTTCAAAGGAGAAAATAGGGCATTCTTAGGGGAAAATCGATAAAACTCATGAGCAACCGCATGTGATATAAGAAAACCAAACCATATCTCCCCTCACAGGTAACAAACTGTTTGACAATAGCTAACAGATCGTGCCATCTAGGTTTTAGAGCTGTAACGGGCATACCTCGGTCGTAGCTGGTAATCCTCCTTGAGGTGAACAACAATGACCAGGGAACTTCTTCAACCTTTGAGTTTTAAACCACTTTTGTCCCCCCGTTGGTAGACCGGTGGATTGGCTAATAAAATCCTAGTTTAACTCAAGCTGGAAATCTCCTATTTTAGCTCTGCAACCATTGAACGTTAACGTGAATTGTTGAGCAATTGTTAACTTAAAACCCTTGAAATTTTCAACAAAGACACGCTAGCCATTCCTCTCTAAGTCTTCTCGGGCATTATGAAATGATAACAATGTCTGGAAACCGTTAGGCTCAATTCTCACTACAGGAGCCATGGCTAACAGCAAGGAATCGACACGAGGTTTAGAGGTAGGGTTTGACATAACAAGAACAGAGCCATTGCCCCGGGCTTCCCCAATGAAATGCAAAGATAGCTCAAAATGGTAAGTGGGAGTGTTAATTTCTATGTGTGTGAGAAAAGTCATGTTGATCGAGGCTATGCAAAAACATAATACAATGATGTATTTGGAATGACACCTCGGCATAAGGTACACACAAAGATCATAATAGTTGAAAACAATCATATGCATATCCACGATTTGATCAATATGTCAAATAAACAGTGGAATCAAAGATTT
>JASDQU010104962.1:117920-137784 GCA_032191745.1 Picea mariana
ATATACCATGGAAACATTTTCATTTGGAATCATCTTGTACTTGAACATTTATGTGGGGTAAAAGGAGGTTGCCCCGTCGAAGAGGCTTATTATTTGAAATTATCTTATTTTCAAGGTGTTGAGTACTTATTTAGAGGTTTTTCTATGCTATATTGATATTTGGTTCTTAACATGGTGGAGACCCAGCTGGAAGGAACTTAGTTTCTCAGTTTCGAACAGTGCCAACACAGAAGTCTGTAACATTTTCACTTATGTTGATCATAGATTAATAGAGATACTCTTTTCCCATCCAATTGATATCTTGAAAATATTTGAATTATTACTCTATGGTCATATTTGTAATGTTTTTAATGAATTATGCTATTGAATGTGCTAACATTATATACTATCACCATATGCTTGCTTTGCTTGGTTTTTGAGGACTAGTTGTAGGTATATTGCTTTGGGTCAAGTGCTCAACGATGGACTTCATCGAAAGTGTAGAACTTTTATCTTATCTTGATAGCATATTTGTTATCATAGCATACTTGAGAAGAGAGATGATTTCTGTAGTCATTTCCGTCTGTTGTGGTTTACACTAGCCATAGAGAGATTTTCCTCATAACAATCCCATAATGACTAATTAATTTCTCATCCTAATGACTCCTCTTTCATGAAGAGAGACCACTCTATTTTATACATGAGATATTTGAAAAAAAGATAAGCATCTCATAATTACAGATGCATTTTTATCTCAACCAATCTCCCATTATTACAAAATATGATCCCTTCAAATCCTCACACATATCTCTCATAAATCTTGGATAAGATATGCTATTCATTCCCCACAATCGTCTCATTGAAATAATATTGAATAATTATCTCCTTAAATATCGAAATGGTGGAGGAAATATTCGAGAAGTCTTTTTGAATTAATCCTTCACATATTCCTACACATTACAAAGATCACACATTTTTGAGATATATATGAAAACATGTTGATTTTCTAATATTTAATCATAAATTCTCTTTTAATACTAAAATGAATAAAGTGGAAAATAATAAGGAGAAACCCAAATGTATTTATGAAAATGGTATAATGAAAGGTTAATTGAGGTGATAAAATGTGAGGATTGGTGAAAGTAAAAGAGGAAGAAAATGCGACATTTCTGAGACCCAACAATCATCATATTTATCATCTACATCAACATCAATTAGTATAACACTAATACAACATAATCAATCAACACATGACTGATACATCATCATCAACATATTCATCATGAAGATGAAGTAGAAACATCATCATTATCTTCAACATGAAACTAAAGTAGCATCATCATCTTCAACATGAAGCTGAAGTAGCATCATCATCATCATATTCAACATGAATTTGAAGCATCAAAATCAATAAAATGAAGCTAGAATAATAATATCACCAACACGAGGTTGGTACACTGACATCAACAACAAAAGGCTGGTACAAAAACATCGTCAACACGAGGTTGAGACAACAACATCATCAGTATGAATTTGAGATAACAACATCATCAACACGAAGCTAAGAAACAACATCATTAGCATGAAGCTAAGATAAAAACATCATCATCACAAAGTTGAGATAACAACATCATCAACACGAAGCTGAGATAACAACATCATCAACACAAAGCTAAGATAACAACATCATCAACAATAGCAGGAGGCTGAAATAGCAACATCATCAACAACATGAGGCTAGGACAACAACATCAACACAACACGAGGATAGAGCAACAACATCATCATCATGATAGGATAGTAGAAAGAAGAAGGTGTATAAACAACGTTTTATGGTACTCTGACAATCCCTAGGGATCTTCCTAGGAATCATAAGATTCCCTAGGATATAAAATACTAACGAAAATACCATGTGGTACTCTCACAGATTTTCCTTACAGTACCTTCAAGATATGCCCAGGAATCATAATATTCCTTAGGATTATAAAACTCCTAATGGATCTACCACTACTAACCACAAATAGCATATACATGCACATGTACTCTAATAAACCATCCTTATCGGAACATTGGGATATGTCTAGGAATGATCAATGCCCTAGGATATAAAATCTTAAATGAGCTACCCTTTTTTGTTTAGGATACAATAGTATCATCAACATCACTCCCCCTTTAGAGGGAGGTCCTTTCAGACTATACCAAGCTTGTCTCAAAAGTTCTCAAACTTTACATGACACATAGGCTTGGTCAACACATATGCAACCTTCTCATCTGTTCCATTGCAATCTGTGATGGAATTTTCTTCATCTTTTAGGAATAAATCATCTACATAGAGTAGAAACATCACTGGATCATCATTCATAACCTTGAAGTAAGGGTTAGAATCAACTTTACTCTTGGTAAAACCCAAGCTCGTCAGGAAATTGCCAATTCTGCCATATCAAGCTCTGACAGCTTGCTTCAACACCTAAAAATCTTCCTTCAACCTGAGACACAATTATTTCTTTCTTCAACTTCAATGTAAATACTTCACATCACTTTGTACCAACCTGGTACACTTGCTCATCCTCAACTTAATTTACTCAAATAATGTACTAGCTCTGTGTGCTTTCTGTAAAACACTATATGTCTCACTACATGAGAGTATGTCCTCTACTCTCTCTATAACTATTCCTATGGGACTGGCACTCTACACCTGTAGTTTCTATGAAGTTGAGAATGGCTACTCGATTCTCAATGTGATTGTTGAAATATAAGAGTAATTCCTTTATTCCATCACGACAACAACTTCATCTAAACTGAGAGTGGTTCAATAACTAATACTGAAGGTAACTATTCTTCTTTCATGGAGGTAACTCTATCTTCTATTATAGTCATGTCTCCATGGCCAGATTAATGTACTGCACCAATTGCCACATTATTTTAAATATGGGGATTGATCCCCCTGCATCTCATATTGTATATGAATCATGGTTGTTCTAGTTGTATTCTTGAATATTGGAACTATTTCTTCAATTACTGGAGTAAGTGTCTCATCGCAATATTCTCCCTCTTTCTAGGAGAATCCTCTAGAAACACATCGAGATTTGTACATATGCAACATGCTTAATTTGTTATATCAATATTAGAAGTCAACACTGACTTCCCTTCTAGTCTCAGGGAAAAACCATATCGATTCCTTCTGACTGGGTTCCTTCTTTGACGCTGAAACAAGGGAATCTTCCCAGGATATTTTATGTCTCCTAGAGGCCTTCGAAGCTACGATCTATTCTTCTCAACTTATGGCATCTATCTTTCAGTCCTGGAAGATGTCTCTTCATCTAATCCTTTCTGAGATCAGGATTAATGTTGATTTCTTTTGATTCTACAAGGACCTCATCATATCTTATACGATATACTTGGTGTGTAATACAAAATATAAATATTTAAATATGAGTGAGACTTCAAACAAATTCTACTTGTCAAGGTGGCTTCATTATCCTTTGAACAAGTCTACTGTGAGTTCCTGTTCTAATGTTTAGTCATCTTTGGAGCCGTCTTCTCCTTAAATTCCATCTCCATATGAGATACTTTGTACCTCAAAAGTAGTTTCTTCTTCATATTCTGAATGTATACGATCATGCATACGACCTGGATAATATGCTCCCTATCTCATCTAGTATGTTGCCTCTTGGAATCGTCACTACAGTTTCCTTAAGGTTATCTCCTGTGACCTGAAACAAGATCAACAAGGGACAAATAACAGACATGAATAATACTCTTTATAATAATAAAGCAATAGTGAGAACAATCGTCACATTATCTCCTTTAGAGCTAGTTACTTGTGACCTCTCTCAAACATACATAAAAAGTAATAAATGCAATACAAAATGAGATCAACAATCTTCTAGTGTTGTGATCAAATGTTTCTTCATGGTAACCTGGAACAAACACAAGAAGTTTCTCCTAAAGGAGATGTTAGTTTTATCTGGTAAATGATTACAATAAGCATTTATCTCAATATGCTCACATGCTACGAAGTATAATACTTTTCAATCATTGTTACCTCAACTATAGTGTTTACTTGTAATGAGGTAGTTATTAACTTGTCTTGTGAAACTTTGAATCTTATCAACTTAATCACTCAAACCTAGAACCTGGAGTCTTGTCCTCAATAATGAGTGTGGTGCTTTTCTTTCAAGTCTCCTTCACTCAAGATGAAAAGTGATTTCTTCAATCTATCCTCTGTAGTAAGACAATATGTTATATTGACAGAAGTCTAAGATAGAGAATAACTCTAATCTCAATCTAATACCTTGTCTTTAATTTTGACCAAGGGTTAGTATAATGTTCATAACTTCAAAATACAACCTATATGTCAAGATAATGTCATAAATGATCAAATGTGAGGTGCACTATTCCTCTAAATGTGCTGGATCTGAGATCCTTCTAGATCTATGAAAAAATACCCCTTCTCCTACAAGTACCCTTTATAATAAAAATTCATTTTAAACATATGTAACTCCATACCTATGATAATACCGTGCGAGGGTAAGGTGCACCATGACAATAAAAAAACAGTCCCAACACTTCAAAAAAATGTTCACTACAGTTGGTACTATAGCTGCATGAAGAAACTGACACTGCAACTACAACTGCAATTGGTATTGCAATTGTAACTGCAACTGGTACTGCAACTGCAACATCAACTTAGGGTTTTATGAAGAAACCCTAATTTTTCAAATTTCAAATTTTGGAATTCTGATCGAGGGACTAGATGCACTGGGCTGAGGAGAGTAGGATAGAGCAATATGATTTCAAAATTTTCAATATTTTCCTCTTAAAAATTGACCTGTGCCATTATGGAATGGTACTTCTGGTACTAGTTTTGGTTTCCTGGTTTTCTAGTTTTCTAGTACCAACAAAAAACTAGGGTTTCACTTTCTGGAGGCTCTGGGCACTGAAAAAGGTGTGCTCAAGGTGCCAATGGGTCTTCTAGGATAGGGTGCACTTTAGTCTAAAATTATCTTCCAATAAAAATCCCCACTTTTCTTGTACGACAACAATGACGTTTTTGGTTACCTATTGAACGGTGATATACTCAGTTTATCTCTAAAACCATGTTAAATTTAGAGTTTCTATTAAGTTCTTTTCAATTTACTAGAGAATAATAACATAATCAGGATCACTGAAAGAAACACAATCACAAGGTACACAACATTTATCCTGAGAAACCCTTATGGGAGAGAAAACCCAACAAAAACTTCTTTAATATAGATTTCCAATACAATGCCAAGATAATAAACCAAACACTAGAGAATATCCATCACTGAGTAATGTGCCTCTCTCTCTTCTTCTTTCATAACTGCAGCTTCCTTCAAACTTTCTTACTATGTGAGTGACTTGAGTGAGTGTAAGAATGAGGTGCTAGCCTCTATTATTTATACTATATGAGGAGCTCTAGGGTGGTGTCTCTTCATCAAGCACGGTTGACTTCTTCACTTAGTGGCTAAATCCACTTTAATTATCCCTAGGGGATGACTTCTCAATTATACTCATACAAATAGGTTTTGACCAATCCACAAAATGGGATTTTTTCATACATCTCAACATGATCAATCCATAAAAAGGAATTGATCTATATGATAATAACTCAATAATAAGTAGAATATTCTTCAAAATTACGATATTTCAACACATACAAATGTCAATCAACTGTCCAACATCTTTGGACATCTCCAAGGGTTGAAATAAATCTGTAAGGGCTGAAATTAAACTCCAATATCACTCTCTAATGGTTGACATCAATGACAACCAACTATCTAAACCAATTGTCCAACATATGTTTCAATCAATAAATAACACACAACTACTTCCAAGCAATCTAGTAGTCTCCACGACTACATGGAAATTATCTAGTAGTACAAAAATATTACAATGCCAGCCAATAGTACACAATTTTTTCCAAGTCATAGTAGTACACAACTACTATCATAGTAGTACAAAACTATTGTCCAGTGGTACACAACCACCACTAGTGGTACACAACCATCGCTATTGATATATATTATTTTTGGCACAAAATGAGAGCAAAGATATATTAAATAAATGTACAGAGATATATCAAATATCCAATACTATAACAAAGATATAAACTTAAACAAAAAAATACAATAATACACAATTTTTTTTAATGACTGAAATGTACAAAACTGTAGAAATATAGAGTGAAAGACTCACTAGAAAGGTGGAAGCATATCTTTGAGAAGAGATGTGATGGATATGCTCATTTGCAAGAATATGACTATTACAATGAGGCTCCAAATGCCATTTTAACATAAATAAAATATAAAACCCTAACCCCGGAAGATGAAAAGCCAACAATTTTGTGGAGCTCGTTTTGGGTAGTTTGGTGTATCAACTTCTCGGGGGCGTAACTTTGGAATACGATATTCATTTTGGGGACACGATAGCTCATTGGAAAGGTATTGAAGAGGATATTAATTTAGGGGGATCAATAAAAACCTTTTTTTAATAATTTAGGTTCTCGGTGGTGAAAAAAATTCGTTAAGGCCATCAAAATGGCCCAAAAATTTTGCAACCCAAAAAACTGCTAGAAATAGTAATTTATCAACAAATTATTCCGTACAATGAAACCATTTGTTGGATTATTCTTTCAATTATTGGGCTGACCTAGGTTCGTATATCAACAAGTTACAATAAAACCTTCTAAAAATATCGTCCCTCCTGGTAAACCTGAGGCAAACGTTGCACAGAAAGTGCACAACACAGTCTCACATGAGATAACTTTTATGGGTGACTGCAATACCCAAGTTTTTGCAGTCTAGGAATGAGTGGGGATATAGAAGTGTATTTTTTATTTATTTAGGCATTAAACTTGTTATTTATTCAAGTACTTCTCATATTCATTCATCATTATCCTTATCCAAGTGTTGAAACAAATTTTAAATTTTTTTATCTTCAAGACTAAAACCTTCCTTTTTCGTGTTTTGGCTTTTCATAAAGCATAACCCTCGCTATCATTTCCAAAAGCCCAGTACCGAAGTCCCAAAAAGCTTTATTCTTTAAAAAATCAAAGGCAAAAAACAGAAACTGTTTTTAAAAAATCCCAACGTGCTTTCTGTAAAGTTATTCTTAAAATCACGGTAATTTTTTTTTTTTTAAATAAAAAAGGGAGGAGCCTGCTATGATATATTATGAAAAATCTGTATCAGAGTGTACATGATCAAGAGTCTAAGACGTCCAAAATGCTGCCGAAAACCGGAAACCAGCATAGATACATGGCAAAAACAGCTATAATCTATTGGCACCTGTCCTACTCGAAGGAAACCAGGACAGGTGCCTAAAGTCTAAGGGAATATAAAACAGTAACATAAAGCTAAAAACCATAAAACATGAAAATCCTAGGTGATTGGTGACCTGTCATCTTCGTTGGTATTCCACGTGGAGCCGGCCGGGATGGCGAAGGACTGCGCACAGAGTGGACATTTGCGCCGATCTGGAGCGTCAGAGTAGGCATCGAGAAGCACATCCAGGCATTGTCCCATGATGAGTGCTCGATGCTCCAGGTCAGCCATGTGGCCTCGAAGCTCAAACACCAAGGACAGGTGCTCCTCGCGGGGGAGAAAGCCATGCATGTCACCACCTTCACCGGGCATTCTGTGCTTCTCGTCATCCTGCCCACCGCTCCTTTCTTCCATTTGCTTCTCGTCATCCTGCACCCCTCCAGCATCAGACGTAGTCTCCATGTCCTGCCAAGGAACCTCTTCCTCGACAATGCAACCAGGAAAATCGGCGTCCACCCTCAAAATATGGTTTCCATCCCCACTTCCAGACCTCACTCTGTCGCTGGGCTCTTCCATTGTCGGCAGGTCCTCCAACGTCAAGTCCTCCTCTACAATGCAGGCCGGGTAGAATTGCTCAGTGCTATCCTCCAATTTGACGGTGTCCAGACTGCTACGATCAATTTTCTTCTCGGCGATGGTGGAGACCAGAGCCTTCTCCTCGGCTCGAGCCTTCTGTCTCAACATAGAAGTGGCCAGGACCAGAGCGCGCTCGATTTTCTCTCTGTGCTGTCGCTCTTCCTTATGGGCGCACCAAGACGAGCCACGTCGTAGCACCCCCCGTTTCCTTGGCATGCTGCAGAGCGCTCTCCCAGAGATACACACAGACTGAAGCCAATTGAGAACGTATGCACCAGCAGCAATTCTCCACAGAAGGATGGTATACCAGGGCGCAAGGAGCTCGGAGCTACACCAGCGTCTCCAAACACAGAGCCGAACCAAGGGAGAAGCAAGAAAAAACCAATAATTCGACCCCAAATCCCCATGACCGCCTTTAACATTGCTCTTGCTGAGTTCGTAAATGCTCGCTCGCTTGAGGAGTCCTCCCATCACAGAGTGGTTATGGCTATCCTGCATCCGTAATGCGGGTGTTAAGTGGATGGCCTCCCGCATTTAAACCCTGATTTAATTCAAAGCCAGATGGCACGCTTGCTCCAGCTGTCACCCCATACGGGGCAAAATCATGGTAATTTAAACCCTAAAGGAGTTGATTAATAATTTTTTAAACCTTTAGGGATTCGGGTCTACTCAAACCATGTGTTTTCCTTACATTTTGAATCATGAAATCCTGATCCCTGATTTCTCGAAAGAATGAAATTTATTTTAATCCTGATTAATTAATTTATTAATACGAAAATTAAGGGCTAATTTAATCTTATCGTGATTTTTCAATTTAGGGAATCGGGGTTTATCGATGACATACCTCATGTATCCACGATCCCCGAAACCCCGAAAGAATGGAAGTTAATTTTAAATCCTTATTAATTAATTCACTAATACAGAAGTTAAGGATTAACTTAATCTTATCATGATTTCGCACTTTCGGGAATCAGGGTTCATCGATAACATACCTCTTATCAACATGATCCCTGAAATCCCGAAACACGAAGTCTCGACTCATAATATATGTTTAGATTGAATTAACTCTGTTTTAGAAGCATGATTAATGGCAATCAGACTTCTTAGGTTTGTTCATGTTTCAGTTTCCGTTGAATGAAATCTTCCAAATTTTGAATTCAAAAAGCGTCAAAATACGACCATATTAATAAACAGATAATTGATAAATGTTGTGACACTAATGCGTATCTCAGAAATATTCTTTGCATTAAATGTAATTAATTACAAGTCAGTTGTGTTAGTGTTTTCGTCATAAAATGAGTTTAAGGCAATTTAAAAGTCTGTGTTCCAAAACCTATGCTTGTTCTGTCTTTCAAAGTTAATTCACATTCGGTCAAGCTCATATGCTTCTTTTTTGTGACAGGTTTTTCATCTGACATAAATCTATGGCGCCAAAGAAAGCACCGAAGAAGAGTGAAGATACAGAGGAGATGCGTAACCCAGAAGGAGATATCATATCCGACACTACGCCACATGCCATCGACTCAATTAAATCCTGAAGTGAAATCTATGAACTCCTGGATTACGAAATCAAAAATTCCCCTGTTGATTCTGAGAATCACCTTTGGGATATAGCAGAATCAGAGCTTCATAAGATCACAGCATGCCCTCGGCTTATGGCATACAACAACATGATCAATTGGGCCTTGGAGAAGGTTGATATCCTGACAAGAAGCATTTTAAACGATCAAGCGGTCGTTGTCGGCTCATTCAGGCCAGAGCATATACAAATAATGTATAAACACTCACCAAATCCTAAGCACATTTATAATGCCGAATTTACAGCTGAGTTTGAAAGGAATGAGTGTACTGAGGTGGACCGAACTTATCCCGATTTAATTAGAGAATGGTGGAGATGTCCATCGAAATTTAGGGCCGATACCCATGGAATTTATGCCACAACATATTTGAATGAGTACATGGTGTATGTAGACATTATGTTGTGTATACTCTTGGGAAAAAGAATCCCTACCATTTCCCCGCAGAATGGGTACCTTTTTAGAAGAAGCATCAAGAGGATACACATTTAACTAGAGCAATATTTTGTCTGATAACGTAGCTCAAGAGGTTTCAAATTATAGAGTTGCAATATCTAAAGGTCAGCCAGTGGCCTTTTACATGTCGGCGTACATCATGGACACAATATTCTTTGTGACTCCATTTCCCCTGATGTATTGGAGTTGAAACATAACCTTCCCCGAACCCATTCACGAGTATCACTCTATGCTATGGGAAGAAAATGCTAAGAATGTGTTTTACAAAATTTGTCATTTCATAGTAATTCTAATGCATAAAATGTTTTATGGTTGTGAACCCCCTCGCATTTCTGAGACAGTCTCAAAAAACCTCAAAGCAATAACCGACTGGTTCATTGATGAAAACTTCTCTTACATTAGGGTTTATGGGTGCTCAATCCCCCCTCATGCGCTTCTAGAATTTCTCCCGGACAGAATGGTATTGAGGGAGGTAGCACACCAAATAGTGAAAGGTGGTATTGGAATAGAAATAAAGGTAGCTCAAAAGAAGTCCTGGCCAATCTTCCCTGTACATATTGGAAAATTTTCATTGCTAAACCTAAGCAATTCTAAAGTGGAAGCTGAAGCACTAGAAGAAGTTAAACTGGTAAATATCGAACATAAAAAACATGACCCTTATCAAGTAGTGAATAGAAATTTGATGCACTTCCATATGAAAGCTTATGAACATGAAGAGTTTGTTTATGATGATATATTTAAATAGGTTAAATCCTATGAGGAGGTACTGAACAGAGTGCGGGCCTTATCACTCGACTTACAGACTGGTTTCATGTCCTTCCAAAGTCACAGGCAAAGTTGTTTGCCAAAGATTTTGCAGGGTGAATCCATGACCCCCCCTCCAGACCATGAATGTCCTCCCCTAGGTTTTGAAATAGATGCACAGGATAAAAAAAATACAAAGGGAAATATGAATGAGATTGAAATTCCTTCACAAGAAACATAAGTTCCTCAGAAAGAGAAATCAGAGTTAGGGAAAGGAAAGGAGTTGGAAACATCCCCAGAAATCCCTGAGGATTTTCCCAAAAAAGTAGGAGGAACAACATCAATGGAGCTTGGAAGTACTATTACTTCTTTGACCCCATTACAGTCTACCTATGGTAACCCCCAAGAGGGAGATCTTTATGTTAGTGATCTTGAACCTATTTCTAGGGATGAGATTCCTTCCTGTGATTACTTTTTCAGTAAAAAGAGAAAGGATATCCTAAAACAGGAAATACATCCAAGAGGAAACATGATGATAAAAAAGCACAAGATCATTCTAGATGGACAAAAACTTGAAGAGGGGGAATTCGCTACAGAAATAGAAAGCACAATGGGAGCCTTAGCATCGACAAATTTATACTCTGTGGATAATTTGAGAACTATGTTGCAACTGAAAGATCAGATGATAGCTCAACTACAAATTCAATTAAAGGAGACTGAAAGAAGTATCAGTACGGAGATAAACAAGGGTCTAGAATGAGCCAGATTCAATGACATTCAAGAGATTCAAAAACTGAAAGCAAGCTTAGATGAAGCAAACCTGAAGATACAGGTCAGTCAAGCACATGTCCTATAGCAAGAAGAAATGAATAGGCAATTACAAAATAAGATTAATTCCATTCAAAATCAAGTAGTAGATCTTGAAATCTTCCAAGCTTAGGTGTTGGAAATACATACAAAGATAGAAAAAAGAGCAACGAGGAGTGTTCTTTAAGCTGGAATTTATTCATAATTACTTTCAGGAAGCAGGCAAATCCTTGGAGAGTATTATCTTGAAAGAGAGAGAAGTGAAAGTGGCCAGAACAACTTTTCAAAAAGCAGTGGCTCTTTCAACAAAAGAGGAAGTCGGAGAGACTCAAAAGCTATCTGTTTCAGAGCAGATTAAAGGTGATATAATACTCAAGGTATGGGAGGAAAACCTCATAGAAAACAAGAAAATAACCAGAGAGGTTAACGACGACTGTCAAGGAATTTTTGACCTTTTAGATAAATCTTCTTTGAACATTGGAAGAAACAACTGTCCAGGGTTGTTAGGAGAAATTAACATTGGTAAGCATCAGTTAAGATTCAAGGAGGATCTGGAAGAAATTTGGGTAGAGATCCCACAAATAAAGGTAATCAATATCACTCAAATCGACAAATGGATAGTAATGCCGAACGTAAAGTTACAAGCTATTAAGTTAACAAGAAAGATAATCAAAGACCGTCTGCTTGAACTACAGAAAAAGTTGTTCCTATTTGAGGCGAAAGATATTCCAGAAGCTCCAAGAGTTTTGGTGCAGTTTTTGGGACAATGTATTCATTGTCTTAAAACAAAAGAAGGAAATCCATCAACGAAGACATGAAATATTGTTTTAGATATTTGCATCATTGAAATAATAAAGAAGTTAAAATAGAGATGTAAATGGTTCAACATTGCTCATTCATGTAAACGTTAGTCTTCGAAAGTTTTCGATTTACAATGATATAGATAATGCGGAAGAGATTCTGAATTATGTCAACTTGAAGCTATGTGTTCCTTTACTCTATTTTCAATATCTTTCAACATCTTTCTTTCCATGTCCTTCTAATGAACGATCATCTATAGTTTAATTCAAAATTCTACTATAGTTTAAATTTATTTAATTATCTAGTCATTTACAGTTTTTCCTCTGTGATTGCTATCAGCAGTTTCAAGACCTGTAGGTCATTTGGATTGTTATATTTTATACTTTTTTAGAAATCTCATTTTTCTCTCCTTCTTCTGTTATGATATGAGATTCTTTCATGATTAAAGCCTCATATTTTTTGGCAACATTACTTTTGTTATTATTTTACTATTCTCAAATTGTTTCAAGTACAGGAAACAACCTCTACTGTTATTGTGTTATTATTTTGAGTTCTCAAATTCCTTTTCTATTTCATCCATCAAAATTGAAGAAAAAAATCTTTAAACATTTTATAATTCAATAAAAGTTTACTCCCCATGACTATCCCAAATAATAGACAGCCTAACAGAGAACGTGGCCTTCAAGATCAAACTAGCATTGCTTTGAACTTATTTAATACTATCCTACAAACAACAACTACTCAGGTTGAGTTAGAACGCTCGTGAGTATTTATCGAGAGAGATATCAGCATCCAAGAACAATGGGAAGCTAGACAGAGACAGTTGAGAAACCAACTCTGATTTACTCTTTAGAATTGATTCTTACCCCTTAATTCTCTTTATTTTTTAAGATGCCTTGACGGTATACTTTAAAGCCTTAAAGTATAAACTCAGGAATAACATATTTTTGGTGTCGTTGTCGGGGAACAAAGAAACGAAAATTTTTCCTAGGAAGAATGACATTGACAGTTTCTTTCTTTGATAGTGAACAAAGATAGAAAACTTTCTAAGGCTACCTTCATTTTTCACTTGGCAACTCCATGATAAGTAAATTGGCTTTTAGCCGAAAGAACACCAGAAATAACCCAGACGACAAGAAGACCTCGCCAGTCTCTGATCCGGAAAAGATTTTAAAATCACGAAGATCACTTAGACAAATCATTTCACCCATACATACTATTTGTCAGCCTGATTTTACGCAGTTGAACGTTAAGGAAACACTTGAGAGATCTGTCTCACTTCCCCTGTCAAACAATACGTTCTCTTTTCCTGAAATATATACCCCAAACTTCCATGAGCCTTCTCCTTACACACTCCGATTTTCAGCCTCAAATCCATTAATGGCTGCACACCGAGGTGTAGGAGATGGGGGCGGTGCCCCAGGAGGACCAGTAGGCGGCCAAGCACTGCTTCCTGAAATATTTTCTAATGTAGTTTCCATATATGCCCCCCTTGTCCTCCCAATTCCCCTACACAGCCTTCCCGAAAACTATATGAAAAGCCTTCCCAAATTTATAGGGGAAGGATATTTAACCACTCAAGAACACATAAATTTCTTTGACCAATTTGCCGACATCCTCGGAATCAAACATGAAGATGTCTATTCTAGACTCCTTGTTCATAATTTCGAAAGACAGGTGAGGACCTGGTTATGAAGAACTTGAAAACTCTTTTATCAGACAATGGGGGGAAAGGAGGGACCACCTCTATTACCTAACTAAATTTGGAGCCCTTAGAAAGAAAAACTCAAAATTAGTTCTCAAGTTCACGCAAAGGTTTAACAAGTTGTATAATAAAATCCTAGTCAAGGTCAAACCTTATCAACCCGCAACAAAGGTGACTTTCATTGGAGCCTTTGATCCTAATTTTGCTCTATTATTGAGAGAAAGGAGATCAACAGATCTCATGAAAATGTAGGATGATGCCCTATAAATCGAATCGAACATGATGGCATCAGGGAAATTAAAAGCAAAAATAGAAACCGGTAACAAAGAAAGTAGGAAATTCAAAGAACAAGGTGGATCCTCAGGATCGGGGAAATCCTTGGCAGACAAAATAGACAAGATGGCTAGGGTAATTAGAGAACTGTCAAATAAGATATAAAAAATGGAACTAGATAAATAAAAAAGGGATCATTTTCCTAGGAAGGATTTCAGAAGGAATCCCAATCCTCAGGCCCCACAGAAAACAATTAAGAATAAGGATCAAAAAATCCCAACCCCCTTCAAAAGTGAAAATTTCATTGGAGAGGAAGACCTAGAAGATTTGAAGAGTTAGATGAGGATATAAATAATGTTGGTGACAATAGTAAATCACCCTATTGATCAAGACAAGATTAAAAAAAATCCTTAAATAAAGAAGTTAGATCGAAAGACGATGTTAACAACGATACTGCTGAAGATTTCACCTATCAGTGTATCGCAGATGATATTATAGCCGAACTACACGAGAAATACAATTTAAGACCTAGGAACAAGAGTCTTCCAACCGCCCCAGCAAAAAATATCTTGCCTAGGGGTGAAATTGATGAAGCGGATCCAAAGGTTGCTGAGAAACAAAGTGCAAAAACCCACACCGCTGACACGCAACCTGTCAAGTCAAAGTCAATAGGAACACCCACCGTGAAAACACAACTCCCTGTGAGTGAAACCAAATACGCACCACAAAGAAAAGCTGAAAAGAAAGGAACGGAGGCCCCAAAACATAGAGAGCGACAAGGCCCTGGGAAATTGTAGTCTGGAAAATGAAATAAACAAAATCAAAATCCCTATCCCACTTGTTGAACTGGCTAAAAATTCCATATACAGAAAACAAATTGCCAAGATGATTAGCTTTTCAGAAGACGAAAGCCAAGCCGATGTCATCAACTTAGAAGATGACAAGCCGAACATAGTTTTTGGTCCGCATTTCGAAGGTGCAAGAGACATTGTTGCCCCCTTCTATATCACGTTAACCTTATTTAACCACCTACTCCATAACTACATGCTTGATTCTGGAGCATCCCACAATGTGATGCCTAAAGCCATTATGGATAAATTAGGTCTCAAAATCACTAGGCCTTATGGAGATTTATATTCATTTGATTCAAGAAAAGTCAGATGCATAGGCATGATTAAAGACCTGGTGGTAAGTCTTGCACAACTACCCACAAAAAGCATTCTTATAGACATAGTGGTCGTTAATATCCCTCCAAAATATGGTATTCTATTATCTAGGTCATGGGGTGCCAAGCTTGGAGGATCTCTCCAGCTTGACATGACATATGCTACAATTCCAGTTTTTGGAGGACAGTACACGCGTCTATACAGAGAAACTAGGTTGGCATTCATGGTAGGTGATCCACATAACTCAAATAACCACCCTGTATATATTGTTGATCAAGATTTAGGTAGTTGTATTTTATCTATTGATGATGATATTGAGGTAGGTATAGACAAAAATTATACAAAAGAAAAAACGGAAAAAGAAAAAATTAAAAAAAATGTATATAGCATTGGTGTATGGAAGATGTTTTTTGACGGTGCTTCATCCTACTTTGGAGATAGAGTAGGGGCACTCCTTGTGGCTCATGATGATCAATTTGTAATCCCCTTTTGCTATAGGCTACCGTGGAATGTGGACTGCATAAATAATGTATGAAAATATGAAGCCTTAGTGTTAGGGTTAGAAGCCTCTAGGAGAATGAAAATAAAAAACCTCAAAGTCTTTGGTGATGTCAAGCTAATCATAAAATAGGTAAACCGACAGTACCAGGCCAAACATCCTAGGTTGAGGTCCTACAGGAATTGCGTCTGGGATCTCATCAAAAATTTCTTCTCCTTTGTGAAGGTTCATTTCGTTCCAAGGACTAAAAACCAATAGGCTGATGCATTAGCCAAAGCAGCCTCAACATTCACACCTCCCACCACTTTTAAATTGAAATACCACATACAAATGAGACACCAACCTTCTATACCAAATAATGTACAACATTGGAAAGTTTTTGAGGATGATGAACATCTTCACAAATTTTTAGAATCAATAGATGAGTTTTCCGAAACACATACTAATCAAGAAAACCAAAATGATTCTATTTGGATCATGCAGGAAGGGGAGGATCCTCAAGAGTCACACAAAAAAATCATGAATCACCAAATGCTCATTCTTAAAAATAACCAAATCCCCAAGGGCCTGATTCCCTTGGAAAGATTATTCAATCAAGATGATATCCCTTCAAGATCCACTCTACAGCCTCAACCTAAAGAGGTTGAGGACTGTGACATAGGTATTAATGAAAACCCTCGGCTAGTGAAACTATCCAAATATCTGTCCCCAGAAACCAAAAGTAAATACTCAGAGTTGCTTAGAAAGTACAAGGACATTTTCACTTGGTCATATGAAGAGCTGAGAGCCTATGACACCATTGTGATTGAACATAATATACCCCTGAAGCCTGGTGTCAAACCCTTTAGAAAAAAACTCAGACAAATCAATCCTATTTTATTGCCCGTGGTTGAAAGGGAAGTCAAAAATCTCCTGGATGCAAAAATAATCGTACCACTGAGATACTCTGATTGGGTAGCAAATCTAGTCCTGATTAGAAATAAAAACAAGGAAATTAGACTATGTGTTGACTTTAGGAATATAAATAAGTCCTCCCTCAAAGATAATTACCCCCTACCCAAAATGGATCACATTTTAGAAAACGTAGTGGGGGAAAATAAGATGTGGATGATCGATGGGTTTTTCGGGTACAATCAAATTGTCGTCAATGAACACGATAAAGAAAAAACAACCTTCACTACCCCTTGGGGTACATTTATGTATGACAAGATTCCTTTTGGTTTAATGAATGCAGGTGCTACTTTCCAACGTGTTATGGATATTGCTTTCATTAGTGAAAGGGACAAATTTGTGGTTATCAATCTTGATGATCTAACCATTTTTTCTAAATCTAATGAAGATCATCTGATACACCTCAAGAAGACATTCGAGAAATACCAGAAGTTTGTTTTTTGTTTAAACCCCAAAAAGTCTATGTTTGCTATGCAAGAAGGTAAACTCTTGGGCCATATTGTGTCTCGAGATGGAATTAAAATTGATCCTAAAAGAGTTGAAGAGATAGACACAATAAATATCCCTGGGAATGTAAAAGAGATTCAGTCATTCTTAGGAAAAATAATTTTTTTGAGGAGATTTATTCCAAACTTTGCTGAAATTGTGAAATTGATCACAGATATGCTACAGAAAAACAATGAAGTGAAATGGATAGCAGAATCTAAAGCGTCGTTTGCACGCATAAACAAAGTTATAAGCGAGGAACCCATACTAGCAAGCCTTGATTATCTAAAGGATTTTCTTATTTTCTCATTCGTGTCAGAACAAACACTTGCCGCGGTACTCCTCCATAAAAATGAAGAAGGTTTTGAGCAACCGATAGCCTTTTTTAGCAAAAGTCTTAGAGATGCTGAACTCAAATATGATATAATGGAAAAACAAGCATATGTTATGGTGAAGGCATTAAAGGAATTTAGAACCTATGTGTTGCATTCCAAGATAATTGCATATGTACCCACTAGCTCCGTAAAAGACATTTTGGTTCAGTCTGACAGTGATGGAAAAAGAGGATGGTGGCTTGCCAAAATTCAAGAATTCAACTTGGAGATAAAACCAATGAGACTAGTAAAGAGACAAGGTTTGGCTAAAATCTTAGTTGAATCAAATTTCAGAGCTCTCAAAATAAATGGCCTATAGGGAAGTGAAGAGTGTGTGGACATGAACGAGCTCGATGAGCAAATAACTGAAATCAGAATCGAAGAGAATTTTGCATCATCAGATTGGTACAAAGACATAGTGTCCTATCTGTTGACCTTGAAGTTCCCGAGTGACTTACCCCCATCTAAAGCCATAACATTGAAGCTGGATGTGGTCAAGTACTGTATATCCGAAAGACAATTGTATTTGAAGGACCCACTTGGCTTCATGTTGGTTTGTTTGGTTGAATCAGAAATAGAGAAGGTCATAAGCCAATTTCACGAAGGACTGTGTGGAGGACATCATGCCTGGAGGGCAATGACATATAAGATCCTGAGGGTAGGATATTATTGTCCCAATCTTTTCTCAGACGTCAACACCAAGGTCCAAGCCTACAACCCTTGCCAACTGTTCCCAGACAAGCATAAACTCCCAGCGATGTCATTTGTTCCAGTCAAAACGGAAGCCCCTTTTCATCAATGGAGATTATATTTCATAGGAAAAATTAATCCTCATTCTAGCGCTCAACATAAATGGATCTTGACTGCTACATATTACTTTACCAAATTGGTGGAGGATATTCCAAATAGAAGGGCTACTGATTCGGTGGTAATAGATTTCTTAGAAGAGAACATTTTGTCTAGATTCGGCTATCCCTGAAAGATAGTCACAGATAATGCCCAGGCCTTTAAATCTATGGCTATGGTTAGTTTTGGCCAAAAGTACAATATCATGCTTGGTCATTCCATGACATATTACCCCTAGGGAAATGGGCTAGCCAAGTCTTCAAACATAAGCTTAATCAATATAATTAAGAAAGTGTTGAGCGAAAACAAGAAATCTTGGTATGTGCATTTCAAATATGCTCTGTGGGCAAATCGGATAGGCACGAAAAAATCTGTCGGCACTTCTCTTTTCCAAATGGTGTATAGGACCGATGTAGTATTACCTATAAATCTAGTGCTTCCCATAATGAAACTTTGGCAAGATGAGAAGGAAGAACCAAATCATGTCACAAGAAGAATAAACTAGCTGATTGAAGTCCAACAGAATAGGGCCGAAGTGGACAAAAGGTTGCAGAAATACCAGGACGAGATGAAAGCGCTATTTGATCGTAAGGCCAAAGACAAAGATTCTCTCCCCGGAGATTTGGTTTAAAAATGGGATGCTATGAAGGAGGACTCGGAAAAACATGGTAAATTAGATCACATATGGTACGGATCGTTCAAGGTTACTGCTCCTAAAGGAAAAAAATTATTTCTATTAGAGAATTTGGACGGTAAAATCCTCACTGCCCCTGTCAACAGGTGTTATTTAAAACACTATATGGAATAATTGGTTTCCAAAATCCCCACTGTATATACCAGTTTTTGTTTTCTTTTTTATTTCATAATTTTCTTTGGTAAGTCTACTTTGGTTAAAAATAAATAAATAAAATAAAATAGGTAAATGTTTTTCTAGAAGTAGGGATACGAAATTTACAATGCATTTAATTATTTTAAAGCCTTGATACTCTTCGTGTTGCTCCCTTACAGGATCTTGGCTTGCATCTCAAACAAGCTAAAGGAGAAGTAGACGACCATATATTGGAAGATAAATTCATTGAAAACAGGTGATAGAAAATATTTTCTGTTATTTCAAAAGAGAACAAAAATGGTAAGGCAAAGGTGCAAATTCTAGAGTAGTCTATTTTTCAAACGAAGGTCCCTAAAGTGCAGTGATGGTCTCGTAAGTGTGATAGGTCATTAAAAGAACGAGTTCTTACTTTGGTTCCTAAGAATTTCACCTAGATAAAGATAAGAGAT
>JASDQU010104963.1:30676-44006 GCA_032191745.1 Picea mariana
ACTGGTTGCAGGTTACAAAGTAGATCAATAGTGACTAGTTGTGCCCTATTAGTGGGATTAATAATGACCATCCTAAAAAAACACTTAAACCAAGGAAAAGGAGTGTGTCTCAGGATAATATCATCAATATGTCCTTCATGATACCCTAGGGTAGAAAATAAGGATGTAATAGATGACCCCTAATGTATGAGATTACAATAGGAATGGATTGTTGCAAAACATTATGATAATGGTCACCAATGTGAGGAAGTGGGAGGAGGGAGAAAAGAGGTCAAGAAGACAAGGAGTACCTATAATCAGAAATCAAGTATATGTGGATCATCCCTGAGGTAGAAATAGCCATGCTCAGAAGAGAGATAAAGCATGGCCTCCAACACAATACATCATGGATCCATGAAGTGCAATGCAAGATCATGGCCACAAAAATGTACATAGTGGATCCATGTCAACAAATAGATCATATCCATGAGAAAATATAATGTGGATTTATGTCACAGTATATATCAGGAAGACTTCAAGCACCAATGAGAGTGACCTCATAGTCTTTATATTACTCATACAGTAGTTATATAATCCATCACAACTTGGGATGGGTAGCATGGATGAATGATGTAGCCCTAAATCCAAGTTCTTCATCCCAAACACCGATGGTATGATTCTACAACATGTGAATATATGAGCTGATGTCGAGCATGGTAGAAACTGTTTGATTAATGGTCATTGAGGTATACCATTAACATACGTGAGGGAATCCATCAATGATGAAAATGGACCCCAAAGTACCTAGTAAAATATAGAGAGTGTGAATAGAGGATATGATGTCGAACACTCGTAGAATCAATCAATCAAGAGTCAATGATGTAAAGCCACTATCAAATGTGAGGAAGCCTGCCAATGAGGACTATGAGCTCCAAGGTACTAGTTGGTTTCTAGATCCCTCTCCTAGATAATGTCCTGAAGTCGATAGGAAGAGATCTACTGAAGGAGGTCCTTAATGTATCCCTCATCAATCAACATGAAAAATACACTGAGATATGATGTGAAGAGACATAATAACCAAGTACAACTTGTTATCGCACAAGTTGTAGGTTGGAAAAATCTTGACCAAATGAACAATTGGAAACAACTTAGAGAGAACCTACCCACTTTCACCTTAGGCAAGTGTTCCCGTCACTTTAGAGGTGAGGTAGTGACCTCAAGGGGGGATTGAGGTGGAAAATGATAATTATGGATGGATGTCCCTAAGGGTCAATTTTAAATGGTAGAATGAGCTTGGAAAAGGGCCTTGGGAAGCGTTAAAGGTTTCCAAATGAGTTGTGTGACCTTCCGAGAGTAAAATACCTACCCAAGACACAATGAAAACCAAGGATACTTGTAATATGTTAGTTGGACAAGAAAGTTAATATAGTTTTCCCTAATTACAACAGTAAACTAATAAATATATCATCAATAAATGTTAATCAAAGAGTGCTTCAAAAGCTTAGATATAACAACTTGAAATTACAAGAGTTATACTAGTTAAATATTATGACTTAGCATGCACTTTGACACTTGATTAACAACTATTAGGTGACTAATTCTGTAGAAAAATAACATCCCTAATGGATGTAGAAAACTAGGTTAGATATCAGAAAATTTACCCACTAAAAGTTAGTCCTATTTATCCCAAAAGATGTGCCTAGGTTAGTAGAGAGTTAGGGCAAAGTTAGGGGTTAGTCCAAGGGTTAGTTTAGGATTTATTAGGGGTTAGAGGGTTAGGTTGTTTGCAGCCTTATGGCTATAGAAGTTAGTGGTAACAACAAAAATATCTAATGGTTGAAAGGGGATGCCTCAATGAGGCAAGAGAGCCAAAGGATCAAAGAACAACTTCCAAAAGAGATAACTTCAAAACTTGAAACTTTCACATTTACCAAGGAAACAATTTATTTCTCCAATGCAACAAGTAATGTTTAGTTCCTTTAATGATTGGGTTAATGGAGTCAAGAAAATAATGAGTTAGAGTTAATACCTCCTTGGGGGTGTAAATCCTCTTACTCCCCAAGGTGAGTATTGCTAGCTAGGGTTTAGACTAAGAGGGTGTATGCACTTATACTTCTCTTATTAAACCCTTATTAAATCAATAATACTTAAGAATAAAATGATGGAGGCTAAGGTGGGGGTGTATGCCCTTATACTTCCCACCTAGCTCTAGAAAATTAACCTTGACTTGAACACAAATAATAATACAAAGTAAAATCCTTACCAATTCAAGGAAAAATGCTAAGATAAACCACCACAATAGAAAAAGAAGAGCCTTCTAAGGCTAGAGCATCACTTCCACCAACCAAAAACCAATAAAATATCCATACACAAGAGCACAAGAGAGAAACTAGCAAAAGATAGCGAAAATTTATGTCCAATACCTCTCATAATGGGAGAGTTATGATTTTAAAATGAGATCTTATGATCTCTATTTATAAAAAATGTCACCATCATAGTTTGTCCACATTAGCAAGGGTAAAACATAAGACAAGTGGTACACAACCCTTATCTTACCCTTGCAACCAAATAATACTAAACAATTCACTTAAAATTTACTTTTACACAAAAGGAAACCCTAACTTAAGGTGACATCACCCCTTTAGGGGATGTTTTGTGATGCAGGAGCATCGCCAACGTCAAGCGAGCATGGGGCAAGCGCCAACACATTTTGAGCACATGATAAATTGTTTAAAACTTTTGAATATTGGATGCACCAAACCTAAATGTGATAGTTAAGGAGGGGCATACTTATATATTGTAATAAGACCTTGAGTGACCCGCTCTCATCTGAAGGACTAAGAAGGCATTTATGTTGGTAGGTAGCTTTAATGCATAGATTAGACAGTTTAGAATGAGAGAGGGAAAATGGAATATAGACACCCTCATTGTGTATTGTAACATTAGCATGATTATGAGCATAGAAGAGAAGCAGAGAGCTGTGTAGCAGACTCCATGTACAGAAGTTCTGAATTAATACAAAGAAACTGTGATTCAGACTCATGGTGTTCATATATTCTCTGTGTATGCATCTTTGAATGTTATGCTCATGAAAGTTTTACTCTTTCTGTCATGCAATTTCTTTTATGCTATGTGTGAATGATTTCTTGTTGAATATTTGAAATCTGAGAGGAAAGGGAAGTGAAATGAGTTTCAATTGTTTCTCTGTCTAAGAAAGAGTTCCTACAAGGAGTGCAGTTGGATTGTTCGCAAGGAGTGCGTTGAAAAAAGGTTCAGAGGTTTGTCTCTGAAAGCTCAGGAGAGGTAGCACTTGTTCTCATATTCACAAAGAAGTGCAGTCAGGCACAGGAGCTGTGCAAGGAGTGCGTAGGCCGAGTAGAATCTTAGGGTTTTGAACCTGAGTAAAGGATTTAGAGACCATCGCCGTAAAGTGTGTGCAGGGTCGAAGAGTTTTTCACACTTCAAGTGGTTGAAGGTTTCCGTAAGGAGCGCGTGCAAGGGTCTTCTTTAAGGCTCGAAGCCGTAAGAAATCTCAGGAAGGATAAGGCCTTTGAAACTATAGAAGGCAGCACAAGGAGTTAGTGCATATTGAGTGACTAGAAGGCATCGGAGTTTTGTGTCACATGTGGATAAGTCTGAGAAGGAATCCTAGATTTACTAAGCAGAGATCATCAGGGGGAAGAAACCAACGATTAGAATTCTCTGTAGAGAATTAGCGAAATCCCGCCAGCCATCCGATCTGATAAAGGAGTGAGGAGGTTACGATCACGTTCGGAGTTCAAACTTAGGAGATCGTGAGCCGTTGGATCCTCACCTAGTTACCCGTCAGCCATCTGATCTGACAGAAGTTTCATAGGGTTTAAACGCTCTCAAGCCGAGCGAAGGTCCCGGAAGGTATCAGGATATCAAGGCATCAGAGTTCAGGATATCGGAAATCCCGTGGACAAGGGATTGGGAAAATCCATAGGGAAAACCTCGATACAAATCAGAATCGTCCATCTGTTGGGACATATGGTAGGGATCAAGAACCATCGGCATATCAAAAGTTTAGAGACCAAGAGCTCGAGGATTTATAAGTCCCGAATTAGTGAAATAATCGCAACCATTGATCTAAGGAAGGACACATGTCATGTGATCATCCAAATAGGAGATTCGATCATCGGGACTCACATAAGTGAGTGTTTTGGCTTTGCATTTGGTGAATTCTGAGATTTAATCAGAACCGTCCATTCATTTGGGACACATGTCAGAAATCCGAAGAAGACGGGGTTCGGCGCTTCATGGATATTGAAGACAGGAAACACTTGCATTTCGGAATTGCGAAGTCCAAAATCCCGAAAGGAAGAAAGCTCCATTTTGGGGCCTAGCTGACGTCATCTCGTCATAACGGGAAATTGGGAACTTCCATGATGAAAACCCCGAAGTAGACGAGGACCGTCCATCCTTGAGGACGCGTGGCAACAATCGTGACTTTTGGGAAAAGTCCCAAAAGAGAAGTCATATCAGGAAATCGGGATTCGAGAGATCGAGAGTCTCGAAGATAAATACATTTCAGTGTTTGAAACCCCAAAGTCCTGAGGGAGATCCGGAGCCATTGGTTTAGTAGATGATCATGGTTGGTGATTGTGTTAAGGTGGAAAAAGGTTCCTAGTGACGTCATATCGGGATTCGAAGGATTGGGGATCCTGAGGACGAGAGGTCACATACATTTCGACATCAGAAACCCCGAAATCCCAAAAGGTGATAGGACCGTGGTCATATAAAGGGGAGGTCGTGTGGACCATGAGTTTAGCCTAGAAGGATAACTGAAGTTAGAGTATATCGGGATAGCAGAGATCAGAAAATCGGGAAACAAAAGGTTGTGACATCGGGATTTTGAAACCCCGAAACCCGATTTTCTATTTTTCTTGTCGTGAAGAGAAAAGCGATCGGGCCTAAAGGCTGCAAAGAGCAAAAAATACCTGTGGGCCAATTTTAAAGGAGATTCTAGTGGAGAATCGAAGGATCCACTCCAGCTCGAGGTAAAATTAGAACGATCCTTAAAGACTGGGAGGTCAGCGCAGAGGCCTTTGCTGAGGCAGAGGGTGCGGTTGTGTCAGGTTTGGTATCAGAGCACAGAAAGGTTCTTTGCTTTCTGTAGCAGAGAAAGGGAAAATTTGCCATGCTACCAAGAAGGAGGGATAGACAATCACCCGATCTGGAAGAGGAAAGGGAAATGTCCAGAGGAAGGGGTAGGTAGGTGCAGAATCCAGAAGTAGAAAGAGATCTGCATAACATACGCGCCAGACTTGTGGACATGGAGATAAGACAAAGGTGCACAGCTGATGTAAGATATATCAGTGAGTCTAAAAATGAATATGATGCTGGACATGAAGAAGAAGAAGTTGCATCCAAAGATGCAGAAAACGAATGATTGATTAGAGCTATTGCAAGAATGGGTGCAAGAGAGAAAATAGACATCCCGGTTTATGAAGGAAACCTAGATGTTGAAGAGCTTCTAGATTGGATTATAGCTCTGGACACATATTTTGACTATGAAGATGTAGAAGAGGACAAGAAGGTCAAACATGCTGTCACAAGATTGAAGGGACATGCAGCATTGTGGTGGGATGAACTACAAGATGATAGACGCTGCAAAGGCAAGAAAAAAATCAAGAGTTGGGATAGGATGATTGCAAAGATGAAGGAAAAATTCATTCCCAGGGATTACCAGATTACTTTGTTAAGAAGAATGAAAAACCTGAGACAGAAGCTGATGACAGTGAAGGAATACACTGAAGAATTCTACAAGTTGAACATCAGGGCAGGTCATTGGGAAAGTGATGATGAAAAGGTTTCCAGGTACATGAATGGCCTAAGATATGATATTCAAGATGAGATGAGCATGGTAACCATCCAAATGGTGGAATATGCTTATCAGATGGCTCTAAAGGATGAGGAGAAGCTGAGCCGAAAGCAGGGTCAAAGAGGCCGAGGCAGAAGTCAAGCCAGGGGAAAATCAGTTGTCTAAGATAAAAATCAGAAACCCAAGGAGGACTGGAAGAAACCTCAGAATCAAACTGAGAGAGGTGGAATCTCACAGCGAGGAAAATATGTTGAACAGAGAGGACAACATACTGAGCAGAGAGGAGATTATGCTGATAATAATACTTTTCCTCGTACTAGAGGTAGAGGAAGAGGAAGAGGTGGAGTGATAAAATGCTTCACCTGTGGAAAGAGTGGACACAAATATTATGAATGTCCAGATAAAAAGAAAGAGGGTGGAGAGACTCACATCGCCAAAGCACAAAGGTGAGATGTTGAGGTAGAAGATGATGAAGGCGGAAGATCGTTGATGATGCAAAAGGTTCTTTTGACACTAGAGAAGGAGGTGGAGAATTCAGCCCAAAGAAACAGACTTTTTCAGACTGCTTGCAAAACCATGGACAGGGTATGCAAGGTCATTGTGGATAGTGGTAGCACATATAATCTCATTTCGACAGAGATGGTAGAAAAGTTGGAGCTGGAGACGAGTGAACATCCAAGTCCATATAGAGTTTCATGGCTACAAAAAGGACATCAGGTAAATGTCACTAAACAATGTTTAGTTGAATTTAAGATAGGAGGATATAATGATAAGATACTCTGTGATGTTATTCCTATGGATGTTTGTCATCTATTGCTAGGTAGACCGTGGCAGTATGATAGAAATGTGATTCATGATGGGAGGATGAACACATACACCCTAGAAAAGAATGGGAGAACTCATATGTTCCTTCCAATCAAAGATAAGGAAGTGAAACCTGAAGTAAGTAACACTATACTTCTCATGAGTGGGAAGGAACTCCTTATCGAGGTCAAGAAGAAGGAGGAACCACAATTCATTGTAGTCAGGAAGCCAACGATTGTTTTAACTAGCATAAGAGTAGATGATCTACTAGAAGAGGTTCAGGAACTGCTGGGAGAGTTTACTGACATAGTAGTGGACAAACTACTTCATTCGTTACCACCAATCATGAGTGTGAGTCATCATATTGATATCATACCTGGAGCCAGTTTACCGAACAAAGCAGTGTACAGATTAACGCCGCAGGAGAATGAAGAGGTCAAAAGACAAGTCCAGGAGTTTTTGGACAAGAGGTTGGTTAGAGAAAGATTGAGCCCATGTGCTGTTCCAACAGTACTCAGTCCAAATAAAGACGGAGGCTGGAGGATGTGTACTGATTCAAGAGCCATTAACAAGATAACCATCAGGTACAGATTTCCATTACCAAGGATGGATGATTTGATGGATTTCTTAAGTGGAGCAAAGTATTTTTCAAAAATTGATTTGAAAAGTGGTTATCACCAGATTTGTATGAGGGAAGGTGATGAGTGGAAAACAACCTTCAAGACTAACGAAGGGTTGTATGAATGGCTTGTTATGCCGTTTGGCTTAAAAAATGCACCAAGTACTTTTATGAGATTGATGAATGAAGTCCTGAAAGATTTCATCGAAAAATTTGTTATCGTATATCTGGATGACATACTTATTTTTAGTAAAACAAAGGCAGAGCATCCGAAGCATTTGGCTACAGTGATGCAAAAATTACAGTAGGAGAAGCTGCTGATAAACATGAAGAAATCCTCATTCATGAAAACATAGCTCATTTATTTTGGATTCGTTATATCTGCAGACAAATAAAGGATGGATCCAGATAAGGTGGAAGTGATTAAGAATTGGCCATCACCGAAGAATATATTTGAGGGAGAAGTTTTCACGGATTATCTAGTTTCTACCGGAAGTTCATTAGGAATTTCAGTGGAATTAGTGCACTGATGATGGACACAATGAAGAAAAGACACAAATATTTTCACTGGATAGAAGAGGCTGAGAAGAGTTTTAATCTGTTGAAGAGGAAGATTACGGAACAATCAATTTTGGTGTTGTCGGATTTCCAAAAGACATTTCAAGTGAAATGCAATGCAAGTGGATTTGCAATAGGGGCAGTCTTAAGTCAAGAAGACAGGCTGATAGTGTATTTCAGGGAGAAACTGAATGAAGCGAAGGTGAAGTACTCCACATATGACAAGTAATTCTATGCTATCATCTAGGCATTGAAGAAATGGAGGCATTACTTGATTCCCAAAGAGTTTGTCCTATACAGTGACAATCATGCACTGTAGTTTGTAACCCAACAGGAAAAGTTGAATCAGAGACATGTAAAATGGGTTGAATACATGCAAAATTTCACTTTTGTGATTAAACATATTTCTGGTACTGCTAACAAAGTTGTTGATGCTTTGAGCAGGAAGTGTTTGTTGTTGCAGGAGTTCAAAGTCAAAACGTTCGGTTTTAATGACCTCAGGGACATGTACAGAGATGATCCAGATTTTAAGGAGGCGTATGAAGCAACTGAGAATCCAATTCTTAGAGATAGAAGCCAATGGATAGAATACACGATTCAGGAAGGATTACTATTTAAAGGTAATCAACTATGTATTCCAAAATGCTTCATTAGGGAGAATTTGCTGAAGGATAAACACAATGGAGGATTGGTCGGACACTTCGGTCATGACAAGACATTCACAAAACTTAATGAGTCATACTTTTGGCCAGGAATGCGAGCATAATTTAAAATATTTGTGGACAGATGCAGAATTTGTCAGCATTCGAAAGGAAGGAGATAGAATGCAGGATTTTATCAACCATTGCCCATACCTGAGAGGCCGTGGGATGCAATCAACATGGATTTTATATTGGTTTTGCCAAGAAAAAAAAGAGGTTTTGACTCAATCTTTGTGGTGGTGGATAGATTTTCCAAAATGGCACACTTCATTCCATGTCAGAAAACCAGTGATGCAACTCACATTGCTAATCTATTTTTCAAAGAAGTCATTCGACTTCACTGCTTACCAAGGAGCATAGCTTAAGATCGAGACACTAAATTTGTGGGAAAATTCTGGAGAACCTTATGGAAGAAGCTGGGAAATAACTTTCCGTTTAGTTCAGCTTATCATCCTCAGATGGATGGACAAACAGAAATGGTAAATAGGAGTCTGGGAGACTTGCTGAGGAGCCAAGTGACAGAACACCACAGCCAGTGGGACAACATATTACCACAAGCGGAGTTTGATTATAATGATTCAATCAACATAAGTACAGGGTAGATTCCATTTCATATTGTCTATGGCATGCAACTGAGTGGAATTTCTAAATTGAGAGATTCAAAACAAAATGCGACTAGGAGTGCTAGTGCAGAAGATTTTGCAGAAGCGATGAAGGAACTTCACAGTCAGGTGAAGGAGCGTTTACATAATTCAAACCAGGAGTATAAGCGGAGAGCAGATCAACATAGGAGACAACTTCAATTTGAGGTTGGTGATTTGATTCTGGCACACCTGAGGAAGGAAAGGTTCCCAAGAGGGACATATAACAAACTGAAGATGAAGAAAATCGGACCATGTAGGGTCTTGAAGAAATTTGGGGCAAATGCTTATGAGATTGAATTACCCGATGGGATTGGAATTTCTCCGATATTCAATGTCTCAGATTTGTACCCATACAAAGTTGAGGAAGCAAGAAAAAATGATGAACAGTTAGGGGTTCAATGGCAAAAGAAGATGCCAGTTGCAGAAAAGCCACAGATGGAAAGCATACTAGACAAAAGAATTGGCAAGGAGACCAGAAGAAAACAATACTTTGAATACTTGGTCAAGTGGAAGGGAAATCCATTTGAAGATGCTAGCTAGGAGAATGAAGCAGAGATTCAGAAGCATGGACAGACCGTGCGAGAGCTCATGGACAGGATCCCATGAAAATTTTCAAGCGAGGGAGTATGATGCAGGAGCATCGCCAACGTCAAGCGAGCGTGGGGCAAGCGCCAACACATTTTGAGCACATGATAAATTGTTTAAAACTTTTGAAGATTGGATGTGCTAAACCTAAATGTGATAGTTAAGGAGGGGCATACTTATAGATTGTAATTAGACCTTGAGCGACCCGCTCTCGTCTGAAGGACTAAGAAGGAATTTATGTTGGTAGGTAGCTTTAATGCATAGATTAGACAATTTAGAATGAGAGAGGGAAAACAGAATATAGACACCCTCATTGTGTATTGTAACATTAACATGATTATGAGCATAGAAGAGAAGCAAAGAGCTGTGTAGCAGACTCCATGTACAGAAGTTCTGAATTAATATAGAGAAACTGTGATTCAAACTCATGGTGTTCATATATTCTCTGTGTATGCATCTTTGAATGTTATGCTCATGAATGTTTTACTCTTTCTTTCATGCAATTTCTTTTATGCTATGTGTGAATGATTTCTTGTTGAATATTTGAAATCTGAGAGGAAAGGGAAGTGAAATGAGTTTCAATTGTTTCTTTGTCTAAGCAAGAGTTCCTATAAGGAGTGCAGTTGGATTGTCCGCAAGGAGTGCGTTGAAAAAAGGCTTAGAGGTTCATCTCTGAAAGCTTAAGAGAGATAGCGTTTGTTCTCATATTCACACAGAAGTGCAGTCAGGCACAGGAGCCATGCAAGGAGTGCGTAGGCCGAGTAGAATCTTAGGGTTTTGAACCTGAGTAAAGGATTTAGAGACCATCGCCGTAGAGTGTGCGTAGGGTCGAAGAGTGTTTCACACTTCAAATGGTTGAAGGTTGCCACAAGGAGCACGTGCAAGGGTCTTCTTTAAGGCTTGAAGCCATAAGAAATCTCAGGAAGGATAAGGTCTTTGAAACTTTAGAAGGCAGCACAAGGAGTTGGTGCATATCGAGTGACTAGAAGGCATCGGAGTTTTCTGTCATAGGTGGATAAGTCCGGGAAGGAATCCTGGATTTACTTCACAGAGATCATCAGGGGGAAGAAACTGATGGTCAGAATTCTCTGTAGAGAATTAGCGAAATCCCGCCAACTGTCCGATCTGATAAAGGAGCAAGGAGGTTACAGCCACATCCAGAGTTCAAGCTTAGGAGATCGTGAGCTGTTGGATCCTCACCTAGTTACCCGTCAGCCGCCCGATTTGATAGGAGTTGCATAGGGTTTGAATGCTCTCGATCCGAGTGAAGGTACCAGAAGGTATCGGGACATCGAGGTGTCGGAGTTCGGGATATCAAAAATCTCGTGGACAAGGGATCGGGAAAATCCATAGGGAAAACCTCGATACAAATCAGAACAATCCATCTGTTGGGACATGTGGCAGGGATCGAGAACCATCGGCATATCAGAAGTTTAGATACTAAGAGCTCGAGGCTTTATAAGTTCTGAATCAGTGAAAGAATCGCAACCGTTGATCTAAGGAAGGACACGTGTCGTGTGATCACCCAAATCGGAGATTCGGTCATCGGGACTCACATAAGTGAGTGTTTTGGCTTTTCATTTGGCAAAGTCCAAGATTTAATCAGAACCATCCATTCATTTGGGACGTGTGTCGAAAATCTGAAGAAGACAGGGTTCAACGTTTCGTGGATCTTGAAGACATGAAACACTTGCATTTCAGAATTGCGAAGTACAAAATCTTGAAAGGAAGAAAACTCTATTTTGAGGCCCAACTGACGTCATCTCATCATAACAGGAAATCGGGAACTTCCATGATGAAAACCCTGAAGCAGACAAGGACCGTCCATCCTTGAGGACACGTGGCAACAATTGCGACTTTCAAGAAAAGTCCCGAAAGAGAGGTCATATCGGGAAATCCAGATTCGAGAGATTGAGAGTCTCGAAGATAAATACATTTCAGCGTTTGAAACCTCGAAGTCCCGAGGGAGATCTAGAGCTGTTGGTTTAGTATATGATCATGGCCATTGATTGTGTTAAGGTGGAAAAAGGTTCCTAGTGATGTCATATCGGGATTCGGAGGATCGGGGATCCTGAGGACGAGAGGTCACATACATTTCGACATCAGAAACCCTGAAATCCTGAAAGGTGATTGGACCGTGGTCATATAAAGGGGAGGTCGTGTGGACCATGAGTCTAGCCCAGAAGGCTAACTGAAGTTATAGTATATCGGGATAGTGGAGATCATAAAATCGAGAAACAAAAGGTTGTGACATCAGGATTTTGAAACCCCGAAACCCGATTTTCTATTTTTCTTGTCGTGAAGAGAATAACGATCGGGCCTAGAGGTTGCGAGGAGTAGAAAAGACCTATGGGTCAATTTTAAAGGAGATTCTAGTGGAGAATCAAAGGAGCCACTCTGGCTCAGGGTAAAATTAGAATGATCCTTAAGACCGGGAGGTCAGCACAGAGGCCTTTGTCGAGGCAGAGGGTGCGGTTGCGTCATTTTGACACTAGGAGCAATTCGTTGGAGTTGGAGATGCATCCTTAGGCCTCCAAAGGCCACATTTCAATCATATAGGCCATATCCTCATGGTCAAGGCCTTCTTCTTCTAAAAATTTCCATGTGTCAATGAGCAATAACTTTACCACCAAAACCTAGCCCTTCTAGGTGATGTCATGCCTCCAAAGATGACATTTTTTCTATCCTAGGAAAAACATTTGGCATGTGAGGGATAGGTCACATCTTCTAGGTTGTATTATAGGCCTCTGAATGTATTTCTATCTCATTCAACATGTGGGCCTTTGGTATCCAACATGTGGGATTCAAGCCCCATGAAAGCCCAAGCTAGTCTTGATCCTCCAAAGTTGTCCACCAACAAGGTCCTGCAAAGACATATAACCACACACTCCAAGGATATCAATTCATAATATCATGATGAGTAAATCAAATCAATAAATGAGCCACCTAAGCATGTGCATCAGATATTACCTGGTCAAACAAGTAATTCCTCAAAGACATTATGCGACTTGGAAATCTTGGATATGGGGGGGTTGACGAAGTGCCCTATTAGGTAGATCTTTCCCAGGGTCAAGGAGTGTTTCCCAAATGATCCCTCTCTAAGCCATATGAAGTGGATGAAGTGGTTAAGGATTGAGACTCACTGGGCATGGGGTTCATGACATGCAAGTTTTTGTAGTGTCTCAATCATGGGTACCTTTGTAGAGGGTGTGTGGCACCTTCATTTGCAATGTAATTTATTCAATCCCATCCTCTTGCCATTCTTTGTTTATTTCATGTTTTAAAGGATGAATTGAAGGAAATTGTCCCAGTGTGGTGTCCATACAATGACAATGTCACCCACAAATACCTTGTGGAAATGAGAAGGTTGGCTCATGATGAGACCCCCTTTCTCTTAGTTGTGCAACTTAGGGACACTACCCTAGCTTGGTGGCCAGATTATGGTAATGACATACTACTAGATACCCATGATAATGATAGTCCAACTTGTGATTAGACCTCCTATCCTCCAACTAACCCCATAATCATTCTATCATTTATTCTTGTGGGTCCCCCTTTTCTTAGAGAGAAGCGTTGCATTGCTTTCTTGGGGGAT
>JASDQU010104963.1:166070-177946 GCA_032191745.1 Picea mariana
ATCTTTGAGCACTAAAGTGGAATGTTACAAATGTAACAATTTTGGACACATGGCCAAAGATTGCAGAATGAGAGTCCCTCCTAGAGAACCGCAACAGAATAACAATAGTCACACACAGGAACCTCAGAAAAGGACATGGATAAGAAAGCAAGATCATTATAGCAATGAAGAATGCACACTTGCTCTACAAGCTAAGCAAAAGAAACGTGGTTGGTATGTTGACAGTGAGTGTTCAAAACACATGACAAGTGATAGAGACAATTTTCTTACATTACGAAAGGAAAGAGATGGATCAGTCTCCTTCGGAAATGATGATTCAGCCAAAATCATTGGAAAACGCATAGTCAAAATTGGGAACAAGAATACAAAGGAAAAAAATGTTCTACTAGTAGAAAATATGAAACATAATCTTATAAGTGTGAGTCAAATATGTGACCAAGGTAATAAAGTTACTTTCGATTCACAAAAGTCTGAGATAAGAAAAGAAGGTTCAGGAAAATTGATTGCTACAGTTGCGAGAACTTCAAGAAACATATATGTGTTAAGTGAAATTGGAAATGAAAAGTGTTGTCTAGGAAAGGAAGATGAAAGTTGGCTATGGAATAGAAGAATGGGTCACATACAATTTGATAACCTTTTCAAAGTCAGAAAAAGAGAAGAAGTCAAAGAAATGCCCCAGATCACGAAACCAGCCAACACTTTATGCAAGCATTGTCAACAAGGAAAGCAAACAAAGACCAGGTTCAAATCAAAGGAATATTCAACGACAAGACCACTGGAAATTGTGCATACTGATCTAATTGGACCAACTACAACAAAGGGCTTAAAATGTGAGAAATACTTTATGTTATTAGTTGATGATTATACAAGAATGATCGCAATTTGCTTTCTCAAGAATAAGTCAGAAGCTTTTGAAAACTTCAATATCTACAAGGAAATGGTTGAAAATGAAATGGATTCAAAAATCAAATGCTTGAGCTCTGATAATGGAGGAGAGTTCACTTCAAACGAATTTATGGACTACTGCAGCAGTCATGGAATAAAAAGGTAATTCTTCGTTGCTAGGACACCTCAACAGAATGGAGTTGTTGAAAGAAAGAACAGGACAGTACAGGAAATGGCTCGAACAATACTAATGGATTCAAAATTGATAGATATTTTTTGGACACAGACAATGCATATCACAGTTCACATTCAAAACAGATTAATGCTTAGAAACAACACTGACAAAACTCCTTATGAGCTATGGAAAGGAAGACCAGCAAATGTAAAGAACTTCAGGGTTTTTGGAAGAAAATGCTACATCAAAAGAGAAGATGGCAGAATGGGAAAATTTGACTCTCGTCTTGACAAAGGAGTACTTGTTGGTTACTCAAGTACAAGAAAAGTATACAAGTGTTACAACCTGAGATTGAACAAAGTGGTGGAAAGCATCAATGTAACAATTGATGAAACAGGTAGACAAGAATTAAAGGAAGAAGAAAATGAATCAATGGAACAACTTTACGAAGAAGAAACAAAAGATGAAAAAGAAGGGGAAGACGAAGAGGATCCGACAAAAAAAGAAGAGAAAGTTTAGCAAGTAACTCCAAAAACACCTAGCAAAGAGTACAGAAGAATCATCCTTCGGATCAGATTATCAGAAACAAAGACGTAGGAGTTGAGACTAGAAGAAGAATCCGTTCACCAGAACAAACACACTTAGCACTCACATCTACGATTGAACCAACCTATTTTGAAGACGCTAGCAAGGATGAATTTTGGAACAAGGGCATGGATGAAGAATTGGATCAAATAGAGAAAAATGACACTTGGGAATTGGTTCCAAGACCAAAGGATAAGAATGTGATCGGCACAAAGTGGGTATACAGAAATAAAGATGGACATGTTACAAGGAACAAAGCTAGATTGGTATGTAAAGAATATGCATAGGTTGAAGGAATCAACTTTGAAGAGATAGTTTCCCTAGTTTCCAGAATGGAAGCAATTTGATTGCTTTTAGCTTATGCATGCTCGAAAAATATTAAAGTGTATCAGATGGATGTAAAATCATCTTTTTTGAATGGGGAACTTGAAGAAGAAGTCTACATTTAACAACCAGAAGGATTTCAATTTTCAGAGAACGCAGATTATGTCTGTAAATTAAAGAAGGCATTGTATGGTCTAAATAAGGATCCTAGAGCATGGTACTCTAGACTGGATAAATATCTACAATAGGTAGGGTTCAGAAAAGGAAGTGCAGACAACAACCTCTACATCAAGGTAAGTCAAGACAGTATTTTATTAATTAAAGTTTATGTTGATGATATTATTTTTGGTAGTGATGATGACAGGTTAAGACAAAACTTTGCAAAGGATATGCAGAATGAATTTGAAATGTCATTACTTGGAGAACTATCCTTCTTTCTAGGACTTCAGATACGTCAAAGCAATAAAGGAATTTTTATTTCTCAAACAAATTATATCAGAGAAATGTTAAATAGGTTTGGAATGGAAGATTGCAAACCAGTTATCACTCCCATGCAAACCAACTGCAAGTTAAGCAAAGATGGTGATTCAAAGTCTACATATCAAAGGCAATACAGGTCAATGATTGGTAGCCTACTATATGTGACAACATCCAGACCAGATGTAATGCGAGAATTTGGAAAGGTGGCATGATTTCAAGCAGCACCAAAGGAATCACATGTGTTAGCAGTGAAGAGGATTTTTCAGATATCTCAAAGGAACAGAAGAGTTTGGATTATGGTGTCCAAAAGGAAAGGATATATCTCTTATTGCCTACACATATGCAAATTGGGCAGGTTGTATTGATGAACGGAGAAGCACCAGTGGAGAAATGTTCTACTTGGGTAAGTGTTTAGTATCATGGATAAGCAAGAAACAATCATCAATATCTCTATCTACAGCTCAGGCAGAGTATATTGCAGCAGCAGCATGTTGTACAAAGGTTCTTTGGGTGAAAAAAACTCTGACAGATATGCAGGTTGAGTATGATGAGCCCATTCCAATCTATTGTGATAATACAAGCACCAGTAGTATCTCAAAGAACTCGGTGATGCACTCCAAGACGAAGCACATTCCAATCAAGTATCACTTTCTATGGGAACAGGTTGCAGAAAAGAACATCATATTTTAGTATGTGGGCACAAAAGAACAAGTGGCAGACATATTTACAAAACCACTTCCATGGGAAGCCTTTGAGTATCTTTTATAGAGACTAAGAGTTATTTCTTCTCCAAAATGAATGATTTTGAATGCTTATCTTATATATCTTAGATGTACACAAGGAAGCACCATAAAGAGGACAGTTCAGTTAGGGGGAGCAACCCCGGATGGAAAGATACCTTTGCCATTGATGGAAAAGGGGGGGAGATTTATCAAATGCAGAGGACAAAAGCATGATTCCAGGGGGAGAAATGGTCACAAAGATGTAGAGGACAGAGGCATGGTTCCAGGGGGAGCATGAGTGATATGAATTCATTATTGCATGAAATGATTTCAATATTGCATCAGAGTGTTGCCATAAATGAAAAAGGGGGAGATTGTTGATTAAGGTTGGTTGTCATTGATGTCAACCCTTTAAGAAAGTTTGGTAGCGAATTTCGGTAGCACAAAGGTTTGGGTAATGGACCCAAGGTTGTTTCATGTATAATGGTATGAGTTTTAATATATTTAAAGGTATTTTAATGTATTCTATATGGATAGTACATGTCATTCCATTTCCGATGGCATGTGGAATGTCACATAACTCCTCACAGTTAGAGAGTTATGGCCATGAGAAGTTGGAGAACCCAGGTTTGGGTAATGGACCCAAGTTTGTTTGATGGATAATGGTATGAGTTTTGATATATTTGCAGGTGTTGGAAACAGGCCGAAGTGGAAAGAAGGATGATTATGGGGAAAGAAAGTGTGTAGAAAGTGAAGCAACATCTGGAAGGAAACGCAACATGTGTGTATGCAAGAAAGCGTGCACAAGGAAAGTGATAGCTGGATGGAGGAACAACATGTGCACATGGGAGGAAGACCTAACGTCGGTAGGGTTAGGGTTTTCGTAACGAATTGTAATGGATGAAGAGCTAAATATGTATAAATATTGATACTGAGGTATTGTGGATGAGTTCTATTTTTTTTGAGGGATTTTGTAGTTGTTCCGATTTAGTTAGTAGTTGGCTTTGCATTATTGGAGATATGTATGAGTTGTTGTGATATGTAATGTTTTTTGTATGAACTATTTTGTAATTTTTTGAGCTGGAGGAGAGGAGAGAAGGTAGATCTTGAGGATTATATTGTAGGCTGAGGAGCCTAGTGCGGTCTAGTTCGCCTCATATAGATCTTACCCATCTGAGGAGAATTGTAAGCGTGCAGCACTGTATATGAAGAACTACCATAATAAAAGAGCCGAGAGCCAAATCTTTGTGGGCGTAGCCTAGGAAGGGGTGAACCAAAGTAATATCTATGTAATGTGATGAATGAATGCATATATTTATCCTCTTTTCAGTAGTTAAATAGTGTGCTTAATGAATGAATGGGTCATTATATTGCTATGAAATATGGTTGCGCTATTAAGGAAATCAGTTGATGAGGGTAATGCACAATCGCGAATAATAGTAGGTTACAATCACAAGTTATAGTAAATGGCTCTGAATACAGATCTCATATATCATACTCAATCTTGGGCTATAAACACCTGAGTCTTACAGCTACCCATTAAAGCTATGTCAGGTGAGGCTATGTGGCACATTCTGTGTGTTGTGTTGATTTTTGGTTTACTAGGAGGGCTGACAGTTTTAGAGGCTTTGTTGGAAAACCGAATGACATGAACCTTGGGTCAATAAGAATCTCAGACTAGAATAGAGGAGAGTAACCAACAAATGGTTATGTTGTCGTTGGTAGGAACAGAGGCAGATTGAGTAGCTGAGATAGGTTGAGCGAGGAACGAGCAAAGAAAATAAGAGAGTAATGATCCATTAGAAGGGAATGTTGCGACCGTGGAACCCTACGAAAGTAGAAATCAAAAGCTGGTTGAGAACCAAAGAGCTATAGGTTGCACATAAAGACAATAGAAACCCTAGAATAACACCCCACAAATATCTGGACAAATATGTGTTTATTGATTTGCACGAAGTCTTTTTCTATGACTTTCCACATCTATTGCAGGAGTGGATACTAAGGTTGAAGGATAACCATGCAACGAAATAGGTTCGACAGCTAGAGTGGACCCTAGTATAGATTGAGAAATTACAACAGGTGAACAACAAGTTCACCCGCGCAGTAGACTTTTGGCTTGAAATTATTGTGGCAGGCTTCATAACAAAGTTTGTAGTTGACACGACAAAGTCATACAGTGCAATGGAGCAAGAATTTCTACGTAGACCTCGACAAAAGTACATTTGATCATTGTATACTTCTATTAAGATACTACTATATAACAAAGGTGTAATGGCAATGGAATCAGACAGCTAAACTTCCCTGTGTGAATGGGGGAAGGGGGAAAGCACTGATATAGAGAGGAGGAATGGAAGGAGGTAAGGATAAGGGAAAGAAAGAGGAGGAACCCTTGGACCCGATCATGATGAACGATGACTAGATCAAGTGGATATTGGTGTCAATGGGAAGGACGCATAGTGGAGTACCCTACCAATACAATATAAATACCAAGAAGAGAGTCCTAACCGTGAGGGAAGGCTTGGCGAGTGATGAGGAAGAGGTAGAGGATCTTTGGGATGTAGAGCAGATTGAGGAAATCCTACGTGCAACATATGAAAGGAATATGAGAGGTCCAAGAGCAGGAGCAGAAGGCATCTATCCTATCCATATTAATGTCAGTGTGGAACCCATAAACCCATGTGTGACTAATACACCAAAGAGAACACCATCGTTTAGACAATCGAAGTTCGGAGGAATTCTAACAGCAGGAATTACATATACATAAGGAGAAACAACAGGAGGAGCCAGTCCAGGCAGTAGTAGTCGAGTATCTACACCACGTGGAGGAGGTAGTAGTTCAGTATACAGAATGGTAGGACATGATCCCACCATCAGGTTACCATAATTTAGGGGAGAAGCAGCAGAAGACCCTGAAAAGAACTTGTACATTTGTGCAAAGATCTGGGAAGAAAAACAAATCATTGATGAAAATACCAAACTTGCGCAGCTAGCTATTATGCTAAGAGACTACACATTAGACTGGTACATGAGTTTAGACACAAACAGTGCCTCGAGGATGACAAGGACACTGGAAAACATTAAGAAGTTATTAATAAATGAGTTCCAGAAGCCGAGCTCAGAGGATCAGTAGATGAATGAAATGATCGAAATAAGATAGAAACCAGGAGAGTCTGTATGGGATATCGATCAAAGATTCAAGTGACTGAAGGGAAAGTTAAAATAACTCATGACCGATATGCAACATCAACACATGTTTGTCAACTCATTACTCCTTCACTTAAAATACCCTTTACAACAATAGAAATTTCAAATGCAGGCATAGGCTCTGCAGGAAGCCTTGCAAATGGAAGAGAACCAGTACCATCAAACAGACCCAATGATCGAGGAATTGAAGGAGTATTTGAAGAATCTAACATTTCAAGTGAACCAGAATAAGAATAGGGACAAATGAGAAGTCTTTTGGTGTACCACATGCAGGAGGGAAGGACACCACAAGAATGAATGCCCAACGTTCACACAGTATCTGGTAGTAGTTATGCCAAATCCATTACCATCGGGAGGACTATGGTGCAAAATCTACAAAAAACCAGGTCATGAACCTTATCACTGCACGATGATGCAGAAATACCAGACAGCCCCAAAGATTTCATATTGCATCTTTTGTAATTCAGTGAGCCACGACAATAAATATTGTAGAACTATGATTTGATGCAAGAAAGGACATCAGATGCATATAGAGTATAGGCCGAGATGATGACTGGGAAAGAAGTGCCACAATTCAATCCAGTCCCAACTCCATACAACATTACACAGCAGTAGTATAATATTGCACAGAAACCATACAATAACACACAGCTACAGTGCAACCCGACACATCCTCAGTACAATACCGTGCAGTATAATTAGGTGCCATAGTATAACTCATCGAGAAGCGGTCGAGCAGGCTACAAAGGAGGAGGATGAGCCAGAGGAGGTTTTGGACGAGGTAGAGGACCAGTCACATGTTACAATTGTCAATAGCCAGGACATTATGCACAGGAATGTCTATTACCACCTGTAACTTGTATGTATTGTTGCGCATAGGAAAATGATACAGAGGAATGTCCGACCTTACTAATAAAGATTTAGGAAAACAGGAATTAAAACAACCAGAATGTTTAGTGGATCTCATCCGAAGCAAGGGATGAAGGACAGAACATCAACATAGTCACTCGTGGAGGTGCTAAAACATGCATTGAAGCAGTTCGATAGGAACCAGAACAAAATCAGTGGGTGAAGAAGAACACCGAACCAAAAAAGAAGTTTGACGCATAGAAGGAGAAGGAGACATTCAAGAAAGCCAAACAAGAACTTCAGAAGGAGGACATATCATCGACTTCAACTGCGCAACAAGACAAGGAAGCACCAGAATACGAGATGCCTCCATCATTGGATCATACCAACGGGATGCAACCCATGGGAAAAGTAAGTACAATCAAAGGATTTTTTCAATCATGTGTAAAGGTATTAATTGATCCCTCATCTATGAAAATATTGCAAAACATGCTAGAAAAATGTAGCAGTGAGATGGAAGAAAAGCTAGAACCAAAAATAGTTAATCACCTACACACAAGAAGGAGAACACGTAGGGAATTTAGACTAAATTCTAACATTGGGGATTTCAATATGGGAGACATAATACTGGATCTAGGATCGGAAGTGAATGTATTACCAAAGAAGACATGGAAATGCATGGGAGAGCCAACATTAGGATACTCACATGTTCAATTGAAACTAGCAAACTAGCATAGAGTCCTACCAATCAGTAGATTGAAAGGAGTGGCCATAGATCTTGATGGAGTGTGCACTAAAGCAGACTTTGAAGTCATTGAAATAGTGGACGGCACAGCACCGTATCCAACATTTCTTGGTCTGGATTGAGCGTTTGACAACCATGCCATAATCAATTTGAAAACCAGGAAAATGAAATTTGAGTCTGGAGAATATAGGGTCATCGCACCATTAGACCCATCAGAAGGGGAGAGGTTTGTAGAACCTACTTGCCTAGACTTAGAGGAAATCATCCAGTTGTACACAACAACTACGTGCAATGAGGATTATGTAAACCCAACTGTAGATGGGGTACTCAGTTGGTGGAGAATTACTTCATTTGAAACAGACTTAGACACCAGGTTAGAGAACTGGCAGCATAGGCTACACGAAGTATCCACATGAAGATGTGCAAGAATAGACCGCGCAATAAGATGGGTAGGCACAGAAATCAGGGAACCACCCAGTTTCCACGAACTAAATGATTTGGAAACATTCTTGACACAATATGAATATGTAGTGTTAGAGAACAAGAGACTATTAGCACTTGACTTAGCACTTAAGGCCACACCTGTAAGATGGTGGGGCACACACAGAGGGACAATCATAGATTGGTACCAATGTAAGTGGTTACTACGCATAAGGTTTGGTGCAGAATAGAAAAACAACAAATAGCAGAAGTATGAAGGACAAGGGACACCAGCGGAACACTTGGAGAAGTGAAGAACGTTGTGGAAAATGACACCCCTAAAGAAATGGCCTCATTACTTCATACACACTCTATAGGGCATACTAGTGAATTTGTATACAGACCAGGAATTGTGCAAGGGAACTGCGACCTGGACAACATTGCAACAAAAAATTTCAATCACTTTCTCATTTGAACATGAGAACCCCAACATAGACGCGTCCCTTAAACGGATCAGAGGAGTAATATTCATAAAATAACCAGAAGTACAATTGATCACAGAAGAAAAATAGCGGGACAAAAAGACAGTCAAGGACCTGTTGGCATGTTACCATGTACAGGAGGAAGCATCAAATGAAGATGCTCTACGTGATATTTAGATCGAAGAAGTATAAGGATAAAGAGACGTGGAAGGCCCACCCATAGAATCCAAATTCATTTCTGTGTCGATCAAGGTAAAGAAAGTTAACATCGGGACAGTTGAGCAGCCCAAAATGGCCAGCATTGGGGATTACTGGGATGGGAAAATAGTAGAAAGAATCACAGAGTTGTTGCGCAAATAGAGTGACCTATTTCCCACAACATTTACAGAGATGAAGGGTATAGTTGGAGAACTAGGATAAATGAAGATACCACTCAGACCTTACGCGAGACCTATTAGACAACTACCCTACAGATTGAACCCAATATATAAACAGAAAGTCAAAGCTAAGATCGACAGGATGTTGGAAGTCGGCATCATAGAACCGGTGGAGGAGTCAGAATGGATAAGTTCGATGGTAGTACAGGACAAGAAACAAAGAGGGATAAAGATATGCATCGACTTAAGGAAGGTGAATGATGCATGCTTACATGACCCATTCCCTACACCGTTCACGGATGAAGTATTAGAGAACATGGGAGGACATGAAGCTTACTCATTCACTGATGGATTCTCATGCCACCATCAGATTAAGATAGCACAGGAGGACAGATATAAGACCACGTTTGCGACGGAATGGGGATCTTATCAGTACACAGTCATGCCATTTGGACTAAAGAATGCACCAGCAATATTCTCCAGAGTGGTCATCGCAGCATTTAAAGAATTCATCCATCAATTTCTGGAAGTATACCTAGATGATTGGACAGTATATAATCTGTTGAAAAACCATGTGGAAGTTTTAAGGTTGATGTTAGAAAGATACAGACAGTGCCAGATATCACTAAATATAAAGAAATGCATATTTGGAACACTGTTTGGGATACAATTAGGTCATATAGTATGCAAACAAGGTTTATTAGTAGATCCGGCAAAGATCGTGGTCATTGTTAACTTGCCAACACCAAAAACAGTCTGTCAGCTAAGAGCGACATTAGGACACACATTATACAATAGAAAATTCATCAAAGGATATGCGTAGATCACAGCACCAATGGAAAAGATGCTAAGGAATCATACAAAATTTCAATGGAATGATGAGTGTCAACACGGTCTGGATACCTTGAAGGAAAAAATGGTTACCGCGATGATAATAGTATTTCCAGACTTGGATAAGACATTCCATGTGCATTTAGATGCATCATCCATAACACTTGGAGCTATCTTGGTGCAGCCAGGAGCGAGAGACTTGGATCACCCGATAGCATTTGCAAGCAAAAATCTATCCTACTCAAAGCAGAACTATAACACTATAGAAAGAGAAGCCCTAGCCATGGTCTATGCACTACAGAAATTCAGACATTACTTATTGGGAAAACACTTTAATATGTTCACAAATCACTCATCCTTGAAATACCTAGTCAACAAACCAATGTTGGGGGGGAGAATCTATCAATGGMTACTACTATTCCAAGAATTTTACTTTGAAGTAATAGTTAAACCAAGAAAATTGAATGCAGGACCTGACCACCTATCAAGGGTCACAAATGGAGAAGAACCTACGAATCTCGAAGAAAAATTTCCATATGCACAGCTATTCTTAGTACATATTTCTGATGAATACTTTGTAGACATCATTCAGTACTTGAGTACAGGTACTGCACCACAAGAATATAGCACCATGCAGAAGAAAAACCTGGTAGTCCGCCCGGTCGACTATCAACTGATTACAGGACATTTATATAAGATGGGTGCATATAGCATCTTGCGAAGATACATGTTAGAACATGAAAGACTAAGAGTCTTAGCAGAAGCCCACGAGGGAATAGCAAGAGGTAATTATGTAGGTAAATCTACCGTGCAGAAGGTATTGCGTGTAGGGCTATGGTGGCCAACGATTCACAGAGACTCGAAGGAGTACTATCAAGGATGTGATGTCTGTCAAAGGGTAGGAAAACCCAATAGAAGGGACGAGATGTCATTACGGACACAAATAACATTACAGGCATCTAAAAAGTGGGAAATAGACTTTGTGGGACCAATCAACCCACCCGCAAAATGAACAAGGGCTTGGTACATTATCACCGCGACGGAATATTTAACAATATGGGTGGAAGCCGCACCAGTAAAATATTGCATCAAAGAAACAGTAGCGCACTTTTTGTTTGAACGCGTAATCACCATATTTGGGTGCCCAAGAGTTTTGATGAGCGACCAAGGTACGCACTTCATAAACAGCACCATCTGCATGATGACTAAAGATTTTGAAGTCCATCATCAGAAGAGCACACCATATCATCCACAGGCAAATGGCACAATGGAAGCCTTCAACAAAATTTTGGAGAGCGTGTTGACAAAGATCTATAACGTCAACAGAGATGACTGAGACCTCAAAGTACCAGTAGTATTATGGGCATACAAGACTACATGCAAAAATTTGACAGGGCAAACACCATTTAAACTGGTTAATGGCCAAGAAGCAGTGGTGCCATTAGAATTCTTAGTACGAAGCTTGCGCGTAGTAGCCATCACACAAATGATAGAACGAGGCACAGTACAGGAGAGACTGAACCAGTTACTAACCATGGAGGAAGACTGAGTCTTAGTAGGATTCCACCAACAAGTTGAGAAGGCCAGAGACAAGGCTTGGCATGATAGACACATCAAAAAGAAAACATTCAAGGAAGGAGATCTAGTATTGATGTATGACAGCAAATCGTTTCATCACCCAAGAAATCTTAGAATGCATTGGTTAGGACCATACAAGGTAAAATTTGTCATAGATGGAGGATATGTACAGTTAATAGATTTAGCAGGCACGGAAGACAGAGGAATGATTAACGGAAG
>JASDQU010104963.1:289803-304707 GCA_032191745.1 Picea mariana
AATCACTGACCTCAACCATGAAGGAATTCTACTTTCTGAATGGCCTCTAGAGACTAGGGGAACTAGTCAACATAAGGAATTTTCCTTCAAGGCCGTTCAACATCGAGGACTATATCAGGATGTACTGTGAGGCTGGCACTGAGAAGGTAGGCTCTCAAGTTCCAATCGACAAGATCACCAACCTCTCCTTACGCGTGATGTTACTTTTGATCAGGTGGATTACTGGATCCATAATACTTCATCAGGTCTCACGTGCACATATGCATTGTGTCATTCACTGCTTGGAGGCAACCATTTTTTACTGGAGTACCATCATGCTTGTATGCATGAAGAGACATCTTACAGATTGTCGATGACATACCAACAAGAACTTCAAGTTCAATACTATCTTATGCTCCTTATTCTTTGAGAGGGTGCCCAGTCTCAGTCTCAGAGAGGCAATATGGGGGCATGTAGCCTCCTTCCTAGCAGTTAGCAGGTGGGAGGACCATAGAGGCCTTTGACGACAATTTTTTTGACTAGTGGACATGTCAGATTTAGGTGATTGAGGATTACCCCCATGTAGGGATCAATTTCATCAGAGACCCATACATGCCTGTGCCTCTTGGCGAGGAGTGTGGCGAGATAGGTAACATATATTTNGTCAGATCTAGGTGATCGAGGATTACCCCCATGTAGGGATCAATTTCATTAGAGACCCATACATGCCTGTGCCTCTTGGCGAGGATTGTGGCGAGATAGGTAACATATATTTTAAAGTTTATTAAATTTTTAATTTTCATATATATCCTTTTTATGTGTGTATAGAGCACTGACTTATGAATTTGTTATGTACAAATGTGGGGCTCGTTTGACCAGAAGACTTCACTAGGACTCAATGTCGTCCTTGACCTGAAGCAAGACCAACAACGACAAGAGGACCAACAACTGCAGGAGGACCCCCAGCCGGAGAGGCTGACAAAGTTTTGTGACGAGTGGAGCGCAACCTCACTGCACTCGCTCATGCCGTTCCTATGGCTGAGATCAAGGATCTCCTCCCGGTTATGCAACCACATGTAGTAGGGGTACCTTGATCCTGGGTCTAGCTGTTCTGGCATATTACGAACGTTGTTGTACATTATAGCAGGGCCAATAGGCCTTGTCCTTAGATAGTACTAGACCATTGATGTGCCGAGAACACTTTTTGTACTATATGTATTTTTTGAGGGCATAAGCCCAACGATGTAGACTGATGACTCTTTGAGGATTTCATGCCCACTTATGTACTCACAACACTATTTTTTGGAACATATATATTTATATATATATATATGTATATATATGTATATATATACATCTTTCTTGTCTTATGGATGACACATTGTTTTTACAAATTTATTTACATGTGTATGTGTGTTCTTTTCTTTTTATATGTGAGCAACATGCCAATCTAAAAATTGATTATTTAGAGTATCTATTAGATGATTAAATCTCCTAGGAACATGGATATATGTAGTGTAATCAAAATATCATTCTAAGAGACATACTCTAAGGAATCGTCGGTGCATAGTGGGATCATAAACATGGTAAACCCCATTTAACTGGGACACAACCAGTTTAGCATCTATATAGACCCAGATACGAGAAATACCATGTGACAAAGAGTCACAAAGAAATTCTATCAATGCACTGTATTCGAAAACATTGTTTGTAGCATCGACTAGAAAAATACCTTTGGAAGATATCAACTGGCCTCCAGGTGTGAAAATAACCCATGCTGCGGAAGCAAGCCTCTGAGTGTGTCGGATAGCACCATCTGCGAACCCAAAATAAACCTTCGATTCGCTTGACATATGCTATAGTGAAAAATAAGACATAAATAACTACACTTCCACAAAACAAAAAAAACAAAAACAAAAATGTATAAGAGACTATACAATTTTTCAAGAATCCACCCAGGTGACCAACCTAAGAGTAGTGATTCTTAAGGTAGATCCCATTTCTAGGCTCTGCCAAAGTATTTCCCTCAAAATAAACTAGACGGTAAGAACCCTTCTCTAAGACCTCTTTCACAATGAACAATCTGAACCACATATGTTTGGACTTGCCTTCCCCTAGGGGATCTTTGTCTTGATCATAGACTAGGACAAGATTGCCTTCGGAGAAAATCCGAGGATGAACAGACCGATCATACTGACACTTGACTCATTGCTTATGAGCCTCATTAGCTAAGGCTTCATCACGACATTGCTCATCGAGCTGCTCGAGATATAGAAGGAGTTCCTCAAGAGGTGAAGTGTCTGACATTAATTCCACTGCCAAATTTAAAGAAGGAATCTAACATTCAATAGGTAAGACTGCTTCCAACCTGTATACAATTTGAAAAGGTGAAAAACCAGTGGCAGTCTTCAAAGATGTTCGATAGGCCCAAAATGCTAAATACAACATCAAATTCCAATTCGACTTGGCAGAATTGATCATCCGATGAAGAATATCCTTGAGAGACTTATTCAAAGCTTCAACCTGACCATTCTCTTGCAGGTATTAAGGTGACAAATGTTCCTATTTGAACACGAAATTTGATGTTAATTCAGTCATCATTTTTTTTTGGAAACGACTGCCATGGTTAGTGACAATCTCCTTCGAGATACCGAAACTTGCTACTATTTGATTAAAGATGAAAAGAGTCACGGTTTCACCATCATTGCTAAACTTTGGCATATATTCGACCCACTTTGTGAAGTAGTATACTTCTATGATGATGTAATGATGCCCCTTGGCTGAAGATGGGTGACATGTAGTAAATCAATCCCCAACTTGTTGAAAGGACCAACAACAATGACCAGAAACATAGGAGTAGGATGTGCCAGCATCTTCCGACAGAAGATCTGGCATGGGTGGCACTTCTTGAATGCCTCTACACAATCCTTGATTAATGAAGTCCAGAAGTAACCTGTACATAGAATATTTTGGGCTATTTCCAACCCATACAAATGACCTCCACAAGCTTCGGTTTGACAATTGTTCAAAATGAGATCTTCTTCTTTGTGGGTAAGACATCTCCAAAGAATTCAATCTATACCTCGATGAGACAACGTGTCATCGAGTATAAGTTAGTTGCATGCTTGATGTCGAATTCATCGATACTCATCACAAGAAGCAAAAGCGGGGCACTTCAAATTCTGGAGATACACAAGTATATCTCCATACCAGGGGGTCTAAAGATGCAATTAGAAAAATATCTCCATTAATAGGTGACTCTTCAGGCGTGATATCACTAGACTCAACTGACAGTTCCGAAATGAGTTTGGAAAAGACCAATGAATTTTTGGATTTCGCAGAAACAAAGGACAAGTCAAACTCCTAGAGGATTACTATTCATCTACTATTTTTTCCACCAATAACCTGTCGTGTTAACAAATATTGGAAAGGGTTGACGATGGTAATGACAGTGGTCTTGCGAAACAAAATGTACTCATGGAACCGTTGGACAACATGGAAAACTGCCAAGGCAAGTTTCTCAATATGTGAGTAGTTGAGCTCTGGCCCGACTAGGCCTTGGTGAAGGTAGTATATAACATGCTCTTTGAGCATATCATCTTCCTGAACCAATACCATACCAATGGTCGACTCCGCAACAACAAAATACAAAAAGAAATATCTGTTATAATCAAGAGGTAGGAGTAGAGGGGCAGACGTCAAGGCACATTTCAACGCTTCAAAGGAGTTTTGAGCAGCTTCATCCCAACATATTGGGACCCCTTTTTTCAAAATACGCATGGACCCTTTAGTGATATCAACAAAATTAGCGATAAAACTATGAAGAAAATTTGCTTTCCCCTGTAATCTCTTAAGCTTGGGTATCATGCATGGGGGAGGAAATTAAACTATCGCCTCAACCTTGAGAGGATCAACCATGATGCCTATTATCAATACAATGAAACCTAAAAGATGATCTGACATCACACATAAACTGCACTTGCTAGGATTCAAGTGAATCCGATAGTAGTGACATCTCTCAAAGATTAGTCATAGATGGGCAGGATGATCCGATCTCTTGCGAGAATATGTTGCTAGATCATTAAGGTACGCCTTGACAATGTGTTTGAGGTCATGAAAAGGGAATGACATGGCCTGCTGAAAGGTGCCTCCAACATTCTTTAGGAAAAAAGGAATCTTTCAATATGCGAAGGTGCCCCAAAAACAAATAAAAGTTGTTTTATGTTGGTCCTCGGGTTTGATTTGAATCTGATTGTATCCTGAAAAAGCATCCATGAACGAAAATAATTTTCCACCTGCACATTCATCAAAAATCTAATCGATAAATGGGGTTGGGAAATTGTATTTCTGGCAGGCCTATTTCAAATCATGGAAGTCCATACAAACGTGAATCATGCCCTGTTTCTTGTTGACTGGAACCGGATTTGACATCGATTCCGTCAATTATACAAGGTAGATAAAACCGAATTTGAGCATTTTTTCTACTTCTTCCTTGATTGCTTCCGCTTTTCGAGGATTGAATGGATGAAGCTTCTGTCAGACCGATTTTTCATTAGGATAAGTCACGATTTTATGTTCGACAATTCATGGGTTGATGCCTTGCATTTATTCATAAGACTAGGAAAAAACATCATGAAACTCTTTGAATAACTCAATGTAAGTTAGAATCTCTTCTAGGGTGCAATCTGCTCCAACGAAAACATTATCCACGATGCCAGGGGTTTTATAGATATTGATTAGAATCATTTTAGCAATGCTTGCCATGTTGCCCTCAACATAAACTCTGTGCATAGCCAGAGGATTGATAGGACAAAGGCTATCTCCATTCATGGTCAAAACAAACTCTCCCACCTCTATTATCCTAAGCTCAGGAAGGAAATAAGATATATGATGTAGATCATCCCAAGGTCTATCAGGACCAGTCATTTCCCCGAGAATATCCTCGTCCGAAGGAAAGACTAAATCTAAAGGATCTTGAGCAACAAGAGAATCTTGAGTCTAAATAGGCTCGAGAACTAGATCTAACTCCTGTGAGGGAGCAGGATTAGGGTTGGTCGAAACTTGTTGGACAATGTTCTGCGCAACCTCAGCCACGAATAAGGGCATGGCCATGCCATGATTCCCTATCCCTTCCATCGAGGTTGATGGGGAAGGTAAAGTCCATGGGTCATTAAAGTAGCTCATTCGAAAAGATGACACTTGCAAAATTACATCCCTCTGTTGGTGGGGAACAATCGATATAATATTTACATCACTAGAAGGGGGCAAGTAATCAAAGGTTCCCATCAACGATGGAAACAAAATGACACCTAAGTTGAGAGTTCCAAGCTCTTGGTTATCAATTATAGGGACTATGGAAGCCCCCGAAGAAAGATCAGCACGAGAGAAGGACAACTGGTCAATGATCATAGTCTGACCCTCATGCAGAAAGCACAAGACTCAAAAAAATGTAGTAACCACCGCATGCATTGCATAAGTCCAACTTATTCTTAACAAAATATTGTATTCAATAGGTGCATCGACCACTTTAACTTTGACACAGATAGTTTTACCTCCTGATTGCACAAGAAATTAAGGAATTATTCCATGTTGTCTAAAAGACTGATCGTCAAAATCTGTAAGCAACGTAGGTGATGGAGACAACTCAAGTTGGCCAAGGGCCTTCCAACATGCCAATGACATCACACAAGTTGAGGCACCCTCATAAACCATTGTATGGAAAATGTTCTGCGTAAATTATTTTGTGGTATAAGCCACTACTATCTAAAAGGCAATGTGGTGAGGAAGATGAGGTTTTAAGGCAGTTGGATCAAAAATGATTGCTCCTGGGTTACTATATCTACCGCTCCTAAGGTGGATAAAAACTATTTTCTCTGGGAGGGGAAACTTTGGAGGAATTCCAGAGTGGACATCATGCAAGGGGTCTATGCCAGATCCTCCATAATGGAGTATTTCTGAGTGACCCTCGCATTTGGATTATGGGAAGCAAGTCATTGTTTCACCCATTTCCCTCTCAATTTGGAGAGGATTCGATGGGTTAGTGGATTCCCTTCCCTTCTTGATAGATTCCAACATTTCGTAGTCACAAGTCCTGGTCGATAAATGAGCATCGACGTTAATCATATAAATGTTCACGACCTAGTTTTTATTGGTAGGCATGGGGGGTCCTTGACTTCCCCCTGCTGCGCTTGTGGATGCGAAATCATGAGCCATATTTTTCCCTTGTGCAAAATGGTTCGTCAACAAAACATGTTGTTTCTATGATAATATCTTCTGCAAGCTGAGGACATAGGTGAGTTGAGTGGCCTTCCATGCAAATATTACACATTTACTTAAACTTCTTCTTCTTCATTTTTCCCCCGCCAACATTGTTGGTAGCCTTTTTATCCACTTTACCCTTCTTATTTCATTGTTTCTTCTTTCCCTCGGTCCGTTGGTTGGCCTTGGGATTCGTCGACTACACACTGTGTACATTTGATGTCTGGGTAGGGGGAACAATTGAACTTGGAGTTTGGATGGCCACAGTATGTTGTATCGACAATTGTTGCCACTGATTCAACAATAAATCCATGGACTTTCTTTATGCCAAGCCCACAATGTCGTTGGTATGGGGTCTGTTAGTCCCTAAAGTTGCACTTGACTATGAGAGGGCAAGCTAGGGAATCATCAGGTTATTGCAATAGTATCTTAAGGGTATTATGAATTGGTTTTTTGAGGATGGTTAAAATTTGGTTCAAGGGTTCAAGGTAAACACATAACTCAAAATAAAGCCAAAAGATATCCCAGTGATTTAGTAAAAGGTAGCCACATAAATAGATCAGACAAATAAGGAAAATAAAGAAAGGAAATATGAGAGCATTCAATTTGTCAACCCCATATAGATTTCTTATTTCAAAATGTAATTTAGAAACAATAACACGTACTTGAAGGAAAATCTTGATAATAAACAATAACAATAAAATCTTCACTATGTTACTTAAGATCAAGAAATCAATGCATTGCAACAGAAAAATGACTTCAAGCAAGAAAATAAATAAAACATGAAATGAAAGAAAATCTAACCATCGACATGTCTTTTCCATTTAGTATCAATGTGGAATAAAACTGTCTTACAATGATATTCAAAATAGGTCCCTGAAAGCCCAACCTGTCGACCTTCATACAATCTTACTTCTGTTTATTTAAAGTATACAGAGTATTATTACAGATCCTATATTCTAGTATTCAGTTGGTAATAGGATCTAGCCAATGCCTATATTTTAGGAGAATCAACTTAAATGAGCACTTATATTGCCAATATAGTAGAAATCTCAACAAATTAACCCCAAATATCTTGTACAACAAATTGGAAAATCCCATAAAATTTGGAATCATATCTTGACCGAGTTAATCCATTCGAAATATCAAAATCATTTGATCAAAATATATAAATTGAACTGTTCATCTTTTACTCCCTGAGTAATAGCATCAAAACTTTCAAAACTGGAGGAAAGGAACTCATAAAATATCATGGTATAATGACTACACTGGCTTTGGTGTTTCTTTGTTTTAGTTTGGTTGTTAGCACAATATTGTGCCAATATAACCTGAAATTGGATTCTCGTAGCTCCTTGAGAAATGTTTTTTGTTCCTTTCTTTTCTTTTTGAAATCCTGTATCTTCTCTTGCTGTCTGGCATTCCATTTCTCCACCCGAGCTTTTTCTTTCTTTAATTGTTTCACCATATCCCATAGCTCCTTAATCCTGTCTTTTTCACTTCTAACTTTAACTTTAAACTCTAGGAATTCCTCTATAGGTGCAGGTAGGTTCAGGTCTAGAACAACTGGGGGTTTTCTTAATTTTATATGGTATCTTGAAGATAATACAAAGCTATGATCTTCATCATCATTGCTATCTGAATCCATGGTCTCTAGAAGGTCTGGAATTTGATCTAGTTCTGCAAAAGGATCATCTTTGTCATAAAAAAATGCACCTATATCTCTAAACACAAATTCATATTTTGAAGTTGATCTAGTGGTTTCTCTTGTCACATGTCTCCTGGAGTATTAAGCAACTTGTTTTCCCCTTTCTTGTCTCTTCCCCAAGTTTTCAGTTTCTTTCTCAGTCCTATGCAAAGCAGGTGTCTCTACCTATTTCTTGATGCCTGTTTTGGAATCTTCTAAATTATCCTCTATAATTATAAGATTCTCCTTTTTAATAGATGGATCAAACATGGCCTTTGAATTTAATTTGAATTTCTTGACAACCCTGGTGGAGTTTCTCCTAGAGAACTTAGGCATGCAACAAGTGTAGGATTTTTCCTCTGTTTTTTTCCCTTTACACTCTTCTTACTTGTAGATTTATGTTTCTACTTGATTGGGGAATGAATTGGGTTCATAGTATAATACTCATCCTCATCAATTTGCATCTTTATCTCTGGATTAAGAAATATGTCAATGTCTTCATCTGGTTTAGATTTCTTACCTCAACTGGTGGTAGGTTCTTCATGATATTTACCTACATGAACATATCCAAAGGTTTGCTGAGTTTGCAAATTCCTCTTGCTAGCCTGTGTTACCCTAACTGCAGGTGATTATTCTTTAATAAGGACCTCAGTGGCTTTACCAATTTGTTTCTGTTGGTTTGATTTATCCCCTTTGGCCTTTTTTGATTTAGCTGACTGTGAATAATTTCATAAAGACTGGATTAGCCAATTCTAGGGTCTCTGGACTTCATTTAAAGAGGATATTACCAATGTCTTTATTAAACCCTGGTGAAAGAGATTGCCTTTAGCTGTAGAAATATGAGACTGCACCCTCTTAGACATTTTAGATAAACTCTTAAGTAGCAAGTAGGGTGAATTGAGAGGATAATCACCATTAATGTGAATTAGCAGTTTGATATGGTAAATATAAACTAGTGAAAACCTACCCTCACACGTGATATACCTGTGGATGATCAACAAAGTAGTATGCCATTCCTTCCTTACCCATCTATGTGGTATTCCCTTTTTCCATTTAGGTTTTTGTTTCTATGGAATTAAGAACTGATTCACAAATTCCATAACCACATTCTCCATCTTCCACCACCTTTCTCCACCAACTGACAATTTACAGGCTCTAGAAATTGAATGTTTAGTCACCATCATCAGTAATTTCCCAACTATAGCTTCAAAGCCATCAAAATTCTGTGTGAATACCATTGAAATCTATTCATTGTGCCCCTGGAAGGTTGTGAAAAACTCAAACCAACCTGCATCTTTAAACCTCTGTGCCATTTGGGGGTATGCTTTGAGTAATTTCATGCCCTCAGGTTCCAGTCTAATAATCTATCCACTCTTCTTCAGTGCCATGCTGTTGATATGGTCATGTAAACAGATTTGCGAGGATTGATGAGGAATTCTCAGTTCCCATGGGCTATTAGAAACTAAGAATCTCTTCTTCCTTCAATTTTATCTCTACACAAAACACCCAACACACTAAAATAGAAGGTGATGGTTATGTTAATGATATCCAAACGTGTTTGATTTGATGCAGGTAAGGCAGGTACAACTCAATCCCTCACATATAGTTGTTATAATTGCAGTATCAACCTGAGAAGAGATCATGGAGAGGCATGCAGATCCTCTAATCACGATTTGAGAAATTATGACGTGATTAGGGCGAGCTGGCGCATGTAAAAATATGACTATCCCTAGCACTGCAGGAATAACGCTATTCCTGTAGTGCCATTCATGACTTGGCATGAATTTTGAAAATTGAAAAATGAATAGACAAGTGATGTGACAAGATTCATCATATCAAATCCTAAACCTTTAAAAACTTAATAAAATCATTCAAAAGTGCAAAAAATGGAAAAAATAACCATTTAAACCAAGGGGTAAAAATCAAGTTTTAGGCAACCAAGCATAACCCTGGAGGATCAAGGATTAGGGACACTCACTTAATCAATAACAAAGTTAGAGACTAACACTGGCTGCTTCTAGGGGTAAAGTTTCATGAGGTAACTTTAAGATATGCAAACCAATTACTTTATATTCTTCTAATTCTCTGATTTCCTATTCTGTCACCCTTTATTTAAAACACAAACTGTAACAAAACAATTCCATTGGGTATATGGAGTCTTTATTTGAGTTTAAAAGAAAAACCTACTATACAGACTTAAACTTTTGATAACTCTTTAAAGAAAGTAATGTTTCAGGAATCTCCCATTTACTGGGCCTCTAAAAATCTCAGTGTCATCTAGATTATGTAAGAGAAAAGTATTGTTATTCATAACCTTGTCTATTTTGAAAGGACCATACTATAAGTTATCAAACTTACCATGTTTATCTTTGTCCTCTCTTCTAGCATCCCATCTCAATACCAAATCTCCTTCTTTGAAAATATATTTCTTGGTTCCCTTATCAAACGTGGCTTTGAATTTGCTCGGATGAACAACAACTTTCTGATCCATCTTTTATCTGGCCTGTTGAACTTCTATCATCTGAAAAACTCTCCTTTGGATATCACTGGGTTCTTCTAGCTCTTCTTGCAGAAATTTAAGAACATGTAAACCCAATTGAGTTGGGAAAATAACCTATGTTGCATACACCATTTGGAATGGAGAAGTTCCAATAGATTTCTTGTTGCCGATCCGATCAGCCCATAGGGAAAATTTTAACTTGGAATCCCATGACCTTTTGCTTTTTGAAAGTAGTTTTTTGATAATCCTTATGAGGCTCTTATTGGATGATTCCACTAACCCATTTCCTTGGGGATAATAAGGAGTGGAGTGGACCAATTTGATATTGTACTTATTGAAAAAATCAATCATGGAGTTTGATTTGAAATATTGAGCATTGTCAATAACTAGCTTCTTAGGACAACCAAATCTAGAAAAAATATGCCCTTCAAGAAATTCCATGATTACCTTGCCTATTTCATTTCGAGTTGGAATTTCATCAATCAGCTTAGTAAACTAATATTTGGTTTTAAGTATCCAGTTATGTTGTCCAGAAGATGAAGGATTGATTTCCTCAATGAAGTCTAAGCCCCATTGTTGAAATGGTCCATGAGAAATAATGGGTTTTAAAGGCAGAGACATAAGTTTCTTCTTTCCTGCAAACTTTTGACATGGTTCACATGCCCTGACCTGAGAAAATATGTCTGAAAACAATACTGGCCAATCATAGCCTTCTCTTAGAATCTTGAAAGAAATATCCTTCCAATGGTGATGACCTCCACAAACACCATGATGTAAATCACACACAAAAAAAATTGCCTCTTCTTCATTAACACACCTCAACAAAATCCCACTAGGAGCTTTCCAGAACAAGATTTGATCAATAATGAAATACTTCACTGATTTCAATTTAAGCGATCTAAACTTTGATTTATCCAATTCAGGAGGAGACTGAAGATTTAGTAGAAAAAATAAAATATCTTTGTACCATGGTGATGAAGAATATTTACTGTTTACCTGTGAGCCAGTTTCCTCAATCTGAAATGAAGAATTATATGATTTGCTTGAGAAATGATACAACCCAATTTCTTTGTAATTTGACGCTGTCATTAGTTTGGCAAGGCCTTGTCCTTTTATCAACCGAGTGGGATTTATAGTCAGATTGTATTCCAGAATTTTGGATATCCATTTTCCCTTCTTTCCTTCACAATCAGGTTGAACCCAAATTTCTTTAACTGCACTACTTGGAACATATGCAGTGATTTCAGATTGTAGAACATATACCCTGAAAGATTTTAAAGCCTTCACCAGAGCATATGCTTGCTTCTCCATAATGTCATATTTTAATTTAGAGTCTCTGAGAGTTTTTCTGAAAAAGGAGATAGGTTTCTCATACCCTTGATGATTTCTTTGTAAAAGAACAACAACTATGGTGTCTTTAGAAGCAAATGAAAAAATCATGAATTCCTTGGAGTAATTAGGGATGATGAGAACAGGGGCCTGAACAAGAGCCTGCTTAATCTTCTTAAAAGATTCTTTAGCTTCTGGTATCCACTTGATTTCTGCATCCTTTTTCAACATATCAATAATGTACTTGATGATCTCTGCAAATTTTGGTATAAATCTCCTTAAAACATTATTTTACCTATGAAGGATTGGATAGACTTCTTGTTTATTGGAATGTCTATCTTCTGAACAGATTTTACTCTTTCAAGATCTATCTTGATTCCTTCTGGTGAAACAATATGTCCTAAGATTTTTCCTTCCTCCATGGAAAAATGAGATTTTTTAGGGTTTAATGATATACCATACCTCCTGCATTTTTCAAATGCCTGCTTCAAATGCTGCAAGTGTGCTTCATCAGAGGTTGAAAATACAGTGATGTCATCAAGATAAATAATCATAAACCTGTCTTTCTCACCAATGAATGCAATGTCCATAGCCCTCTGAAAGGTTTCTCCTGCATTCATCAATCCAAAGGGAATTTTTTCATACATGAAAGTGCCCCAAGGGGTGGTAGAATATGTTTTCTTCTTATCTTGTTCCATTACTAATATCTGATTATACCCTGAATATCCATCAAGCATAGAAATATTCTTTTCCCCTAATACTCTTTGTAAAATATGATCCATTTTTGGTAATGAATAATTTTCTTTTAAAGAACACCTGTTCAAATTCCTGAAGTCCACACAAAGCCTTATCTCTCCACTCTTTTTCCTGACAAGTACTGAATTAGCTACCCACTCTGAGTATCTCAATGGTACTATAATTTTTGCATCCAATAACATTTTCAATTCTTTTTCTATTATGAGTAACAACAATGGATTAAATTGCCTAGACTTCTGATTAAAAGGTTTTGATCCAGGCCTTAAAGGAATCTTGTGCTGCATAATGTTTGTATAAAAAACCTTTAAGTCTTCATAAGTCCAGGCAAATAGATATGAATACTATTTCATCAAATTTACATATTTGTCTCTCTGTTTTTCTGACAGTTTTCTAGATAATTTTACCATCCTGGAATTTAGATCTAAACTGATATCACAGTCTATCACATTAGTCTCTTCTGTATGAATACCAACTTTTATGGAAATATCATTGTGATAAAATAATCTCTCAAGTGGAACCAAACCTTTAAGCATATGATTTCTTTTCAATTCAATGATTTTGTGCCCATCAACACTGTCTTGAAGAACATTGGTAGCATGTACTTCCATATCATCATTCTCATTATCTTGATCTATTGAAATATTGGAAAACTCATCAATGGTCTTTAAGAATATTTGAATCTCCCAATGATCCTTAAAAACTTGCCAATTTTTAATGTTATCTGGTATTGAGGGTTTGTGTCTAACCTCAATCTCAAATTTTAAGTTAGGAAAAATTGGAGTCTTAAAGTTACTGGCTACAAGTGCTAAATAGTCAGCCTACTGATTCAAATTCTTGTACACAAAAGTGATGTTGAATGCCAAGAAGAAATTATCCACAAAATCCCACACCTCATTACTATATTGATTTCCTTTCTCTTGGTAATATTTGAGCTACATTATTAGGTCTCCTAAATTGATTAGGGTTTTTGTATCCACCTTCCTGTGTAGGTCTGTTGGGCTATTTTTGTTCCATTTTCAACCTAGCCATATCATATGTCAAGGTTTTCAACATTTTGGCCATTTCATCCATCTTAGAATCAGATGTTGTATGAGAAGAAGAAGAAAGATCTTATTTCTATTTTTTCCTGTCTCTATCACCCTTGGAATTTAACTTGTCTGCTACTAGTATGTTGGATTCTACCTCAATAGCTGCTTCCTGCATCAGACTCAGAGTAGAATACCTCCTTTCTCTCAGTAATAGAGAAAATTCAGCATCAAAGGAATTGGCAAAGGTGATTTTGGTTGATGTTTCTGAAGGCTTAATTTCATTTGGAATTTTACTATACATTTTATTGAACCTTTTAGTAAAATGAGATATAGATTCACCTTGTTTTCTTTTTAAAGCACCAAATTCAGTGATGTAATATAAGTAGTCTTTCTTATCTCCCCAATGTATTAAAAAGGTATCATCTAGTGCATCAATATCAAGAATTGAATTAGGTGGCAGACTTCTAAACCATTTTCTTGCTTCACCATCTAAACTCTGCACAAAAAGTCTCATCCAAACATCTGCATGCTCCACATTAAAATTGTCTGCAAAACTGTAGAAAGAATTTAAATGCTCTTCTGCAGTAACTCCTCCTTCTCCATTGAATCTTGGAAAATATTTCATATAATCATTGGGTGGGAAAGAATACATGACTTGTTCCTGGTTTAATGGTGCATATCTAGCTGCAACTATTGCATCCATTCTATTTACAACCATATTTGCTACCTTTGGTGTTTGAGTTGTAGGAGTAAGCAAAATTGGTGATGTAGAAAGAGAGACCGTTCCTTGAGTGAAGCAACTTAACTGAGCTGATATAAGTTCTTGATATTCAAAAAATAGAGGTTTCTTTTATGGACTAGAGTAGGATGATGGTCCTAGAAAAAGAGGGTTTTCAAAAGAAGAATAACGTTTTTTATTTTCTTCAAAAGAAAAAAACCTGAGGTGATGATGAGAGTGTTTCTGGTTCACTTTTAATATATTTACTATGATCCCTCAAATATTCAGCTACAGATAAAATATTTGTATGTTCCTCTTCAATGAGCTCAACAAACAACTTCCATTGATTTAGATTTAGTTCTGAAATAGTTGAAGGAAAAGAAACAATAGCAGGCTCAATGATAGGCTTAGTTTCACTTTCAAGAATGTTGGAGTTACTTCACACACACTGTTAATCCCTAATATTGGCTCATTACCCCTTAATTGGGGCATATTAGATTAGTAATGCTATTTTATTTATGTCATCTTTAGGCCATTAGTTGTAATTTAGATTAGTAATGTTATTTTAACTATGTCGGCTTTAAGACATTATTTGTAATTATACCTCCTAGTCTCCTATATATACCAAGGAGACATTTTCATTTTGAATCAT
>JASDQU010104963.1:392019-408555 GCA_032191745.1 Picea mariana
AATAAAGAAAATACTTTTCCCTTCCTCTTTTTGGGGTATATTTGATTTTTTTTGTCTTTTTCAATAATTTTGGGAAAAAGAATAAAGGAATGTTACGTTACAATGGAGGAATGAGTGTTGCAAACATACAAGTTCAAGGCACAATGAAAAGACTAATGTTCTAGTATAATGATACTCAGGAAAAATCCTCCGAGGGCCAAGGGTGTTAAGATGCAGAAGCAAATTGTTACAAGGTTGGCGTATAAGGTATGCAAATGTGGTTAAAAAAACACACAATGGTAACATCCTTCAATGTAAGTTTAATGAGCCCAGAGAAGGAAATCTCGGTGGTTTTTCATATTTAGAGAGTCTGAAAAAACATAAAAGGAGACTCCATTGGGGTACCTTTTTCGAACATAGTCTAGTCGGTTTGAAAAAGGGGTAAACTAGCATCGATAAGACGTATATTCAAAACCATTTTAATGAGTGTGATAAGGACAAGATCACTCGACTATTTTTTCATTTTTAAGGAATCTGAAAAAAGATTAACTATGGACTCCATCAGGAATGTTCTTCTAGACCATTTTAACGAGTGTGAAAGAATAAGGTCACTTGAAAATCTTTTCAATTTTAGGGAGTTTGAAAAGAGCTTAACTATGGACTCCGTGGGGGTTCCTTCTTCGTAAGTTTAGTCCCTCAGGCCCGAAAAAGGGATAAAATTATACCTGAGAGTACTCTTCTATAGAGATGAAGTTCCATAGAGTATACCTTTGTTCGTACAGTTGACCATCCAAACCTAAAAAGGGGTAAAATACCACCAAACAGATGTGACTTCAAATTTCAATTTAACGAGCATGAAAGGCCACAAGATCACTCGACAATCTTTTCATATTTAGAGGGTCTGAAAAGGGCTTAAAAGAAGACCCGTTATTTTTTGTGAGTCCTGAGGGTGAGGTCAAGAGAAAAGAAGAATGAGGCTCAAACTCGTATTCAGGAAAAACTACAAGGACTCCTGAGCCTACAGTGTTTTAGAGACAACATGAATACCATAATGCAACTAGGATCTACCTAGGGCATCCATGTTCCGGTAAGCTCTGCTACCAAGTTGCGACACTTATAAAGAAGCTATGATGGTTTTGTGTCACAACCTGATGGGATTGATCCTATGGCAAAGGAAAAAGACAACGAGATATAAAATTCAGGGTAGAAACCTAACCTATATGCTCAAGTCGATCAATTTTCCATGGACTGTCGAAAATTACTCAAAACTCAAAAAAACTATCCTAATACCCGATCAAATCCCTCCTATGCAACTCTTGAATCACTCTAAATGGTTTTTGGTTATAAAGAAAATGATAAGGGAGGCCAAAAAAGTGACAAAAAGAGGCCAAAAAGTCTATAAATAGAAGCTGGCAACTCATTATCACCATTGCTGATTTGGAAATTGACTCTAGAGGAAAAAGACCCCCTTTGTCAAAAGCGGTGATTCCGGGAGCTACAGTGGACGAAACGAAATTCTGTCTAGACCAAGTAAGTACAAACTCCCTTATCTTTCATTTTATGTCTTTATTTGTGCATTCGATTTCATTTTTTAGGGGGGCGTTGACCTTTAAAAGGTCGGCCCTAGGTCAACGCGGGCTGTCTCTAGACAGGCCACGTGTACATTTGGGCAGAGTAAACTCTGCACACGTGTACACATGACTGTCACCATTACAACACGTATGGACCCCCTTATGGAATGAAAAAGGCATAAAAAGAAAGGGTTAACCCTCCTGAACCTTGGTGTTTTGCAGGATGTATGTCCATTGGAGAGAAAGAGAGCATGAAGAGGTGAATGAGTTGGTCGGGGAAGACACTAATGCTGTGGCTACTTTGTTGCAATGTGGGTTACTCAATTTTTTTCTATGTCCTTTAATGTGGGCACAACCTAGGCTACTGAATGCTTTGGTTGACTACTGGCATCCGGATGCAGAAGCATTCATGTTAGAGGGGCAGTCACTGGTGCCCATAGTCGAGGACATTTACTTTTTGACTGGCCTCTCCAGGAGAGGGGAACTAGTCAATTTCTGAACTTTTCCTGTGGAGCCGCATAACATAGAGGAATTGATAGGTCTATACTATGCAGCTGATACAGACCACTCGAGCATGTAGGTGCCCATAAGAAATATCACTAATTTATCACTACAGGCGATAGTATTGCTTATCAGGTGAATTACTGGTTCTGCGGCTGTACATCAGGCGTCCCATGCATAGATGAACTATGCAATCCAATGCTTAAATGCACAAGGTTTTGATTGGAGTACCACATTTCTTAAGTGTATGAAAAGACAAATGACAGATTTTCGTTTGCGGACACATAGGAACTTCGGGTTCGGGACCATTCTGTGTTCATTCTTTTTTGAGAGAGTTCCGAGTTTTATTCCTCGAGTAGTGGTACGAGGACATTAGGCCTCTCTTCCTGCTGTGTGTAGATGAGCAGTATTACTGTCGCGACAGGGTGGTGGAAGGACCAATGAGTCCTTCGATGATGACTTCTTTGCGTGGCTGTCACGACAGATCCTGGTTATAGAGGATTACCCCTATGCCGGGATTGATTTTTCGAGAGACTCTGAGATACCAGTACCACTTGGTGAGGAGCGAGGGGAGATGGGTAAGTCTCCACCTTTGTAGTTTTTTGTTGTATATATAATTTTTACATTGTTTTGTTATATATATCATTTTTTTGTTATGCCAGAGCATTTGACAGATATGTGTTCATTGTGTGTAGATGTGGGACCAGTGCAACCCGTTGACTATGCGAGGAACAGGCGTCATCCTCGACTAGGGGCTGTACTTGCCACCGCAGGGGGACCAGCAGTAGCAGGAGATCTTCCAAGAGGCTGAGAGGGTATTGAGACAAGTCGAGTGTAACTTTACTGCACTCGCTCGCACGATCTTGATGGCAGAGATTGAGGACCTACCACCATCTATGCAGTCTCATGTAGTGGGGGCACCACGGACGTGGGTTTGGTTGTTTTGGCGTTTAGCCAATGCTGTGGACCAGTATAATAGGGCCCACAGGCCCTGAATTTAGCTAGACATTTTGATGTGCCACGAGCACTACTTGAATATATTTTTTGAGGGAATAAGCCCTATGACTTGTTATCGGTTATATTTTTGAGGCACTTGTGTCCATCTATGTACTCTGGTTACTTTACGATATTATATATGGTTTTTTTGGTCTTTTCTGTCTTATGGATCATGTGTGCAAAAAATGTATTTACATGCTTATGTTAATGTTCTTTCATATGTGTGCAAGATGTCAATCTAAAATTTGATTAGCTAGAGTATCTGTAACTTGGTTTAATCCCCTAGGAACATGAAAATATGTAATATAATCAAAGTTTCGTTCTAAGAGACGTACCCTAAGGAATCATCGTTGTAAAGTTGAATCATGAACCCGGTATACTCTATTTAACTGAGACACAACCAGTTGAGTGTCGAGATAGACCCGGAGATGAGAGATACCCAATGACAAAGCGTCACGAAGAAACTCAATAACTGCACTATACTCGGCAACATTATTTGTGGTGTCACCTAAGCATATACGTTTGGAAGATAATAATTGGCCTTGAGGTGTAAAGATTACCCAAGCTGTGGAGGCAAGCGTCTGAGTGTGCCGACTAGCACCATTTGCATACCTAACGAACACCTCAAAATCACTTGACATCTACCACAATGAAGAAATATAGCATCAACGACACATCCATAATACTAAAAGAAACTAAAAAGTAATAGTAAAAAGACTATACATATGTTACAAAAAGTTACCCACAGTGACCTACTTATGAGTAATACTTCTTGAGGTAGAGTTCATTTCTAGGCTCCGCCAAAGAATTCTCTTCAATATCAACTAGATGATAAGTGCCCTTTTTTAAAACCTCTTTTATAATGAAAGTTCTAAACCACATGGGTTTGAATTTTCCTGCACCCAGGGGGTCCTTATCTTGGTCATAGACCAGGACAAGGTCGCCTTCAGAGAAAATATGAGGATGAACAGACCTATCATACTGACACTTGACCTTATGTTTGTGAGCCTCGTTGGCCAGGGTCACATCACGACGTTGCTCATTGATCTTCTCAAGGTATACTAATCGTTCTTCAAGTGGAGAAGTGTCTGGAAATAATTGTACTGCCAACTTTAGAGACAGGATCTGACATTCGATGGGCAAGACTGCCTCCAGCCCATAGACGAGTTGAAAAGGTGAGAAACTAGTTGCAGGCTTAACAGATGTTTGGTAATCCCATAATGTTGAGTATAACATCAAAGGCCAATTTGACTTGGCTGAGTTGATAGTTCGTTGTAGAATGGTCTTAAGAGTTTTGTTTACAGCTTCCACCTATCCATTTGCTTGGGGGTAGTAGGGTGATGAATGTTCTTGCTATAACCCAAGCTTTGATGTTAACTCGATCATCATATGGTTCTGAAAGTGACTGCCCTGGTCAGTGACAATATCCCTCAGGATGCCAAACCTTGCTATTATTTGATTGAATAAAAAGAGAGCTACAGTCTCTCCATCATCTTTAAATGTTGGCATAGCTTCGACCCACTTTGTGAAGTAGTCTACAGCTACGATGATATAGCGGTGCCCCCTTGCTGAAGGAGGGTTGCAAGTAGTGTAATCAATCCCCCACTTGGTGAAGGGACCAACTGTGATGACAAGAAACATGGGAGCGGGACGTGCCCTCATCTTTCGAGAGAAGATTTGGCACAGATGGCACTTCTTGACTGATTCGATACAATCTTTGATAAGTGTTGGCCAGAAGTAACCTGCTCATAGAATCTTTTGGGCTATTTCCAACCTAGACAAATGACGACCACAAGCTCTGGTATGGCAATCGTTAAGCATGATAACTGCTGCGTCATGAGTGAGACATTGGTGTAGGATGCAGTCTACACCTCTCTGATATAATGTATCATCAATTATGAGATAATTCTTAGCCTGATGGCGTATGCATCGACACTCATCATGAGAAGCAGTGGTGGGGCACTTCAAAGTCTAGAGATAGATAAGTACATCTCCATATCAAGGATCCGAAGATGTGATCAAAAACATGTCTCCCCGGAAAGGCGATTCTTCAGGCATAACGTCACCTGACTCAACCGAAAGTTTCGAAATAAGTTCTGTGAAGACCAGTGACTTTTTGGACTTTGTTGAAATGAAATCTAAGTCAAACTCCTGGAGGATGACTATCCATCTACTAATTTTTCCACCTATTACCTGTCGTGTCAACATGTACTGGAATGGATTCACGATAGCAATGATGGTGGTCTTGCGAAACAGAACATAATGATGGAATCGTTGAACAGCATGAACTGTTGCCAACGCAAGTTTTTCGATGTGAGAATAATTGAGTTCCAGTCCTATGAGGCCTCGACTCAGGTAATAGATCACATATTTTGAGAATAATTCATCTTCCTGAACTAAAACCATGCCAATGGTTGATTCTGCTGTAGCTAGATATAATAAGAAATCTTTGTTATAGTTAGGTGGCCAGAGCAGAGGGGCAGTTGTGAGGGCATGTTTCAATGCATCGAAAGAGCGTTGAGCAGCATCATCCCAGTAAAAGGAAACATCTTTTTTCAGTAAGTGCATAAATCCCTTGGTGATCTCAGCATAGTTGGCGATGAAGCATCGTAAAATGTTCACCTTGCCTTGTAGACTCGGAAGTTGAAGGATTGTGCGTGGGGGAGGAAACTGAACTATTATCTCCACCTTGAGAGGATCAACCATGATCCATGTTGTTGACACTATGAAACCTAACAATCATCCTGACGTTACGTAGAAGCCGCACTTGTTTGGATTCAGGCGAATCCGAAAGTAGAGACAACGTTCGAAGATAAGTCGGAGGTGTGTGGGCTGATCCGTTCTCTTGCGAGATCGAGATGCTAAATCATCTAAGTAAGCCTTGAATATATGCTTGAGGTCATGGAAAGCAAAAGACATGGCCCGCTGAAAGGTGGCTCCAGCATTTTTGAGACCAAAAGGCATCTTACGATACACGAATGTACCCCATGGACAGATGAATGTCGTTTTGTGTTGGTCTTCGGGTTTGATTTGTATTTGATTATATCCCGAAAAACCGTCCATGAAAGAAAAGGCTTCGCAACCCGCACATTCATAATTGATATATTCGATGAACGGTGTGGGAAAATTATCTTTGGGACATGCCTTGTTCAAACCACGGAAGTCAGTACATACACGAATCGTGCCTTGTTTTTTATTGACCGACACAAGATTTGACACCCATTGGGTCAAATGGATAGGATAGATAAACCCGACTTTTAGCAATTTCTCAACCTCAACCTTAATGGTTGTTGCTTTCTTAGGATTAATCAGACGAAGCTTCTGCCGAACCGGCTTGGCATCAGGATACATTGTGATTTCATGTTCAACTATTTTTGGATCGATGCCTGGCATTTCCTCATAAGACCAAGCGAAAACATCATAGAATTATTTGAAAAGATCTGTGTAGATTTGAATCTCTTCGGGGGAGCAATAAGCTCTGACAAAGACATTCTCCACGATGCCAGGGTTTTGGGAGATATTGATCAGTAAGGTTTCAGTGATAGTTGCCATATTACCCTCAGCATAAACCTCATGCATAGCTAAGGGATTAATAGTACAAGATTGATCTCCCGTCATAGTCATGGTGAATTATCCCGCTTCAATTCGGCTTAACTATGGGAGGAAGTATGATCTGTGATGAAGATCTTCCCGGGGTTTATCCAGACTAGTTATTTCTTCAATTATTGCTTCATCAGAGGGCAAGACTAAGTCTAATGAATCAATGTGAGTGAGAGAACCCTGAGCCCAAACAGGATCTAGAAGTGGATCGAACTCTTGTGGAGGAGTTGGATCAGTGTGGGATGAAGTTTGCTAGACTAAGGAGTACGCTACTTTAGCAACAGACAAGGGCATGGACATGCCTGGGTGCATTGTCCCATACATCATGGCTGATGGGGAAGTAAGTATCCACAAATCTTCGAAGTAAGTCGTGCGGAGCGATGAAACTTGAAAAATATCAACCTCATGGTGATTGATTATAAACTTGATATTGCCTTGAGGGGGCGGGTAATCGAAGGTACCCATCAAAGATGGGAACAAACCAACCCCTACGTTGACGACACCTAGTTGAGGATTATCAATCATCGGGACCGTGGATGCCCCCAATGCAGGGTCAGGTTTGGAGAAAGACAATTGATCGATGGTCACTATCCGACCCTCGTGTGGAAACAACAAGACCCGGAAAATGGTAGCAACCACAACTTGCATGGCATAAGTCCAACTCCTTCCTAACAAGAGGTTATAATCGAGGGGAGCATCGTATTACCTCTACTTCGACACACATGGTCTTCCCTCCTAACTGCACGGGGAAAGAAGGAACGATGGTGGTCAGAACGAACGACGGTCGAAAGCGGTGAGGAGAGTAGGTGACGGAGACAAAACGGGTTGGCCAACAGCCTTTCAACATGCCAACAACATAACGCATGCCGAGGCACCCTCATCAACTACCGTGCGAAAGATATTCCGAGTAAAAATTTTCATGAGATAAGCCACTACTATCTGAAACACTACGTGGTAAGGTAGACGAGGTTTTAAGTCGGTTGTATCCAACATGATTGTACCCAGATTACAAGTCTCGGTAGATCCTAAAGCGGTTAACAAGTCTTTCCTCTGGGAAGGGTATCTTTGGAGGACCTCCAAAGTGGACATCGCACAAGGGGTTTGTGATAAATCTTCCACCACAGAGTAGTTCTGGGTGGCCCTTGCATTTGGGTTATGAGAAGATTTTTTGAATGCACCTTTGGGAATGCGTGTCATTGTTTCACCCAACGTCTTCTCAATCTGTAGAGGAAGAGATGGGAGTTCATCTTCTTTACCCTTCTCACAAGTGCTTGGTTTACTATAGTCATGCGCTCTAGTCAATATAAAAGCATCACCCCTCACCATATATACGTTCGCGTATGCAGGGTTATTCGCAGGTGGAGAGGGGTCTTGGCTGCCCCCTTCCGTGCTTGCAGAGACTTGGGTTAGATTTTTCCCATGTTGAAATGGATTGGTCAACACAGTCGGTTGTTGTTGTGTCACAAACTTTTGGGCTTCTGCAAGCTGAGGACATAGATGGGTTGGGTGGTCTTCCGCACACAAGTTGCATGGATACCTTGCCTTCCATTTTTGAGTGTTGTCCCCGCCAACATTATCGGTAGGTTTTTTATCCCCCTTACCCTTCTTTCATTGTTTTTTCTTTCCTTCAGGTTGCCAAGTGGCCTTTGGGTTAGTCGATTGCACTGTGTGTACCTCCGATGTTTTGGTAGGGGGGAGCAGCCAAAGTAGTAGTTTGGCTAGCCACTGTGTGTTGTATAGATAACTGCTACAACTGCTTCGTCAATTTCTCAGCGGGCTTTGTTTGTGTTGAACCAACAATACCATCGGCATGTGGTCCAACTCTATGTCTAGTTTTATCAAGTATTGAGCATGGCGCATCTAGCAAGATGTTGTACAATAAACCAGACTGAGACTAGATGAGCTCAAATTGTTGAGCCCTCATGATGGCATCTTCTTCAGAGAATACTCCCGACGTCGCGACGTCTTTGGATAACCGCGGGACCAAATACTTAAGGAACCACTCAAGCAGGAATGCTGGTGGGACTGGCACCTTGATTAAACTCTTTTGGCATCTCCATTTTCGGATGTGATCAGAGATATGGTCCGTTGTTGTCTGTTCAAAATTGGCGAGCAGCTCAGTGCCAACATCGTATCTCATAGGTAACTAGAAATGGTTTAGGAAAGCCATCGCCAGTTCGCCAAAGGAAGAGTATCTTGAGTGATCGAGCTCAATGTACCATTTCATGACACTCCCAATGAGAGTACATTGAAACAATCGCAACTGTACGGAGTCGTCTTTCAACGAGTTAGATGAGCACCAAAGATGGAAGGTAGTCACATGATCTCCTGGATCTTCATTAGGCTTGGATTCAAACTTTGGGATGTCTAAAGGGAACTTCGTCGACATAGGAGGTCAACGTGGATCATGAAAAATAGGGTCATTCCACAACCTTGTCAAATCTGGCAAGTGCAAAGTTGCCAGGAAGGGTAGTTTGGGTTGTTGGTGATAACCTGTGAAAAAGGGGCCTGGAGTTTGACTGGCATCAGGTTGCCAAGAAAAGTTCGGTTGCTGGCTCGGATTTTGGTAGAAACCTTGGCCTTGGCTAGCGTATTGATTTTGTGTATGTGGAGACATCATCGGCTGATTTCCAAAATAGGACATAGATGGTTGAGCATGCATTGCATTCGAAGGACTTTAGGAAGGGTTGCCCCATGTCAGTCCCGTGGGGATAGGCATAGCAGTTTTTCCAAGGTTCCATTGATTGTGGAAAGAATTACCCCAGATCGGCATTCCAGACAAGGGAACAGATCCCTGCCAAGAATTCCAAGGCCCTGATGCAGAAGAAGTTCCTAGGTTTGCCCCCTATGTAGGAATAGTACCCTGCATAGGAATAGATTGTCCAAAACTGGGATTGCCCCCAGTTGGGAAGGCGTCTGACGAGAAGGCATTGTTACCAAACGCTCTGATGAAAGAAAACGGTGTCGAACCTACCGACATATTATGCGAAGGTGGTCCTTGACTCCCCGCTCCAAATAAACTATGGTGTGTAGGTTGCCCAATGGATTGCTGATGCGAGCCACCGAGTGAAGGGGACAAAGGAGGTATATGACCTCCTCCGTAAGGGAAAGCGTTAAAAGGAGAAGGAGTACCCCCCATGTGACCTTGTAGAGGAGCGCTAGAGCTCCCTACCCCCATACCTGAAGTCTATAAAGTGGAGTAGGAAAGTACAGGACTTGTACCTGAACTAGGCATCCCGTATGAGAACGGAGGCCCTGTCGCACTTGGTGTGAAAGGGGTTGTGGCCGCCACCAAAGATAGGATTGGACCACTGTGTGATGTAGAGGCGGTCATGACCATGGTGGCTCGGACTAGTGACGGTGGGTTAGGAGGTGAAAACTCTCCTGTGGTGACAACCGTAGTGGGAATTGAAGAATTCCCAGAAGGAGTAACAACATTTGTTTCCATTGTTGTGTGCGACACTGTCTAGCACTCATAAAATTGAATTAGTACGATGAAAGGTGCCAAGAAATTAGTGGTTGGGGTTTCAACCGGGCCAAGAGCGTTCACTCCAAGGTCCAAAATGGTCGATTCCTCCGGATGTTGGTCGGGCACAATTTCTTGTGACCCGGTCGCTTCAAAAGACCCTTGTTGGTCTAGCTTTCGCCTTAATGGTGGTGGGGGTGGCTCCAGTGTAACCAGTGGTAGGCCAAGAAGCCTTCATGATCGGCGGAGCTCGTGATCCTCCACTGTGTGAGAAGATCAAAGACACTCTAGGGTAGTCTAAACGTTCAAAAGTAACACACACTAAAAAAAGTCCCTATAAGATAAGACAGGCAAACACTAAATTAATTGGAAGAATAGTTACAACAGCCAACACTAGAGCAACTTACCGATGCAAGTGAAACTCAAAAATGGAAGCACCCTCCAGGTATACTCTACAAAGCATGGCCCGATGTCTATCCTAGGTACCACAGTATACCCTCGCAGTCACCTATGTATGTCCCTAAAAAATATAGGCAACTAGGTTGCCAAAGCGCGAACAGTCACCAGGCGGGTACAGTCGAAAGTTAGGTAGACCACAATCAGCAGGGTATCGAGCCTGAAACCTGTCAAGGGTATCGAAATCAAGTGGTCCGGAAGACAACTGAGGACCTCGAACAGATTCAAGACCCACGAAGCCTCTTGGCAAATGCAATCGACGGAATCCCAAAACAAGCCCTTTATATGTGTTCTCCACTATGATTGGTCCAACTTTGGAGGGGTTATCTCCGCTACATTTCCGCACGCGACCTCATTTTTATCCCCTGTGTTAGAGGGGGGTCTCGAATAACTTTCACGATACTAGACTTAGCAACTCCCTAACCCAGACTCGAATGTTTGATTGTAATGGCCTTGAAGAGTTTCCTCTCCAACCTAATCCAAGGCTCTAATCTTGAACTAATTGGTTAACCCTACAAACATAAAAGTCTAATAAATTTTATATTTAGTGTTAATTTTATGGCTTTGTCTTATGTCAAGAGGTATGAAAGTGAAACTGATGATGTGTAAAAGACGAAATAAAAAATGAATAAAAATATGGAAACAAAAACTTTCACTTAATGCAAAATTTCAACGACTTTTCAAATTTTATTTATTTATTTTCAAATTTTCTAAGATTTTGGACAACAAACTCAAAAGGAATTTCACTCAACTACGAGCTACTTATGATCTAAGTAAACTGCAAAAACTTATGAAATAAAATACTTTTCCCTGGCTAATAATGCAGAATCACACTCTTCAACCAAACAAGAAAATGAAAGAGATTTTTTTATATTTAAATGCTGATAAAGAAAAAAGGAAAAATACCGACAAGTAAAAAACCAAGAAAAACAATTCTGGCATAAATCGTAGATCACAAAGAATCACTTCAAGAAATCACACACTAGCAACTTAAAAAATAACTCTCACACTTGTCTAAAAATCCTAAAGAATTTTTTTTTAATGACAACTTTTTTAAATGAAAAAGAAAGATATGGCTAAGATCAACCTTAAGCTACTGACTGCTAGGACAAAGATTCAACAACTTGAGAGGTATAACTCTTGTCAAGGGAAATATGATTGTCTTACCATCAACAAAAACTATCCTGCACAAGCACACTACTGACAATCCAATAACAAGCATGTGCACGCGAGCTGTGTAAAGCCAGAGGGCGTGTACATGTGTGTTGGCCTTATACAGGCCGCGTGTATCTCTAAACTCTGAGAAAAAATAAAGACAGACAATCCAAACCAGGAAGAGACCACTGATATTGATAACCAGGATCTCCTGAAGGCTTAGACACTCTCTTTAATAGAAAAAAGCAAACACCGAAAGGAAAAAAATAAAAATCGTAAAGAAAACCAATCTGAGATAAGACTGCAAACAACCAAGACTCAGACAGAGTTCTAGAAAACCCCTGAAATTGACTGATTATAACAGGGAAGAGGATGACTGCCTCAAAAATATTTTTGGAATCTACACGCTACTGCTACTTCTTCAACTAGCGTTCACATGCGGGTTGTAAGAGAGTAGGGCGTGGGTACACGCATGCAGACCTTATGCAGGTCGCATGTACCTCCGTGGGTCTCGAAAAATAGAGTTAAGCAAATAACAGAGACAGCTGGTATGGGAAACCAGACTCTCTGTTAGCTCAGACTTTAGAGAAACTAAAAAAAAAAAAAAACAGGCAAGAAAACCATTCTTTGTAAAAACTACCCAAAAAATAAAATTCCAAGAGCCCTAGAGACTTCCCCAGTATGGTCGCCAATTCTATTGTGAGGGAAATCCCCTTAAAAACTAGCAAATAGGGTTATCTTATGCATGCAGATATGACCAAAAGAAATATACTTTATACCTTCATCCCCAGACTTAAACCCCATTCCTTTTCAGCAAATACATGGTTTAGACCAACATACCTTGTTCTGGATGTTTGATGTCGATCCTTCCTCCCGCTTGATCACTTGTTTGCAGTCCTCCTTTCAAAGCTAACCTGTATGAAAAACAAGCAATAAACTACACATGCATTTTACCTATAGACTAATGGGTTAGAGATTCAAACATATATTTACTGTACTATGAAGAACTCATAAAGTGAGACAGGAAAAGCATTTCTTTATTACTTTAAATGAATCAACTTACAAATGTCAAGACCGGCCACTGCTCCACGAATCCTGATCCTGGACTCCTCTCCAAATGTTCTCCAACTTATTTGCTTTGTATCTCTTCTTGCACAAGGATGGCTAAAGGGTTGGGACAATGGGAATATGCAATTGGGCAGAGTTTCTTTGCTATCTTTTTCCTCTTTCCAAATGGGACCCCTACCCCTTCTTTTATAGGCTAGAAGGAGCTAGGTATTAGGATGAACCCTTAGCCATGCATGGCCGAGAGTTTCAGTTAACTCACCCAAAGTTGTGTGTTCCATTGACAACTTTCCTTTTTTCGTGCTTTTGTCGGTCCACGCGGGTTGTTTTAGGTCAGTTAGCATGTACATGCATGCAGTAATGGAGTAGGGCACATGGGCCCTTATAAAAGAGGTTTTTTTAAGAATTTTTCAGTAGTTCTTTGGAAAATAAGGGATATGAGATGGCCTGATGCCAGGTAAGCATGTATGGTGCAATTTAGGGTTATAACAACTTCTCTTCCAAAAATAACCTTTTCTCCTGACTAGGCCTGAATCCAACAAAGATTGTTGGTTGTGGAGCCTGATTATCTTCCTGATTCAGAGGTATATATTTTTTTTAGCTGTGTTTACACCCCTCCATGTGCGAGGGTTGCAGGGGGGGCTTGCCCCCCCTGCAGGGTCTCAGGGGCTCATCCCCCCAGTTGGGGGGTCTAGGGCAAGCGGGCCCTCGGAGGAAAATTTTCCTTGTAAGTGTATATTTTAATTTCATAGTAAATTTGGATCGTTCATTATAAGGTCATAGATCTGACAGTATAAGTTATGTTATGGTTTTTTCCCTAGAAGGAAACCCTCTTTTATGAGGGAATTGTATTGCAGTTATGCATAATTGTGAATATTGTATTCTGAGAGACGATACTGGGAGATAAAGAAGAGGAATTTATAGTGGGTGTGTTGTAGGTTGTATCCCTTCATTTGCTGGATAATAATAAAGGAAAGACCTCAAAATTTCTATGGTGGACGTAGCCCACATTGGGTGAACCACATATATCCATGTCTCTATTGTATTTTGTATCTTTGGTGTTTTATTTCTACATTTGTCTTATTTTATTGCTCCACGATCCTGTTTTTCTAACAATAGTAATTTTTAATCCTTTTTAACCACAATATATATAAGTGTTGTTAATTTTATGATCAGTTTACCAATATCATTCAATAAGTGCAGAATAAATAAACCATGAACAATGAAAAATCATACACATACACAGTACACCAATATTTTTACGTGGAAACCCAATGCGGGAGAAAACCACAAAATTATTTTTCTTATATGTCTTTAAGAAGTACATTCATTGGAAGAACCAAATTACATGTTTTCCAACTACAATTGGAAGGAGGCTACAACCCCCTAGTTTCTCAGGCTCCAACATGAAGGAAGCTACAACTCCTTGATTCTTGGGTTCCAACCAGAAGGAGGTTGCAACCACCTAAGTTCTCTAACACCAATAGGAAGGTGGCTACAACCACCTATCCTTGCCCCATCCTGCCACCTTGAAATATAAGTGCCAAATAACTGATGAAACCATTGTCACACTATCAATGTAAACTTGTACCAATATCTACCAACAACCTATAATCAACTTGTGCCAATAACCTGTACCAACCTGTACCAACAACCTATAATTAACTAGTGCCAATAACTTGTACCAACAACCTGTTCCAATAATCTCCTCAAAAAATCATATTTAATAACATAGGTCTCATACCCAATTTCATAAGTATATAAATCAAACCATGTACAACCATGTCTCTCTAATCATGTGCCATACATATGCAAACAATAATAACCATGTATAATAAATTCTCACAGCAATAAATCATGAAACCCTCACTGTTATGCAACCTCAAACTGTACCAACAACTCCAACAACACACTTTAACCAAAATACCTTAGCCATGTACCAAGAAATACAAGATATGCCTCAATAATCAACCCAACAAAGTGTACCAATGATAAACAATAAATATACCAATATTGTACCTCTATAAATATGTCTCACATAGTATGTACCATACAATCAAGAGTCTCTCTAGGACAAATCATCAATCTACCATCACCATATCTCACATAAACCCCAACATCCAACTACACATAAGCATATAACATAAATTTTGATCATGTAGATAGATCTGTTGTACCTAGTCACTATTGAACTTCTTGTAACCTCTGCAACCTAAATCACCTCTCTAACAGAGTCTCATCCTTAGGTCTGGTAGCACCTCATGTGATGCAGGTGATGTTTTGCATGGGGCTTCACGTGATAGTCTCTACTCAAATCGCAGGGGTGCCTCATGGGAAGTATACTGGGTGACCCGTGGGGGTGCCTCACGAGACGTTTACTGGGTGACCCATGGGGATGAACCTAACTAGGGTTTTTGACAATATTTTATCTCTCCATTATGACTATGAGACCTTGTCTTCACTCTACCTTTGCTTCCTCAGACTTGAAAAACTTTAGATGTATCAGTGGGTACTTGTAATAAACCGTTCAAAAAATAAATGTTCAATGTGCTAAATAGGTGCTAATGGGGTTCCCTTTATCTCTTATTTATACTCTCCAAGTATCTTTATTTAGGGGTTATCTTATAACTATTTTACCCAACTTCCCTCTTTTAGGGATAACCCACTTTCAACTACTTTACCCACTTGCACCCACTTTATCTTCAAATAGTAAACTCACCACTTCTTGTTGCAACTAATTTATTTTTAATTATTTTCTTATTACAACAACTTTACCCATGATTAACTCCTAGTTACAACCACTTTTACTAGTAAACTTCTTCGAGGATATTCTAAAATAATTGACTTCTTTAACCCTCTAGAGGATTCTAGATAACTCATGAGGGTTATCCAACTTCACTAAGCCATATCTCCTCAACCATGAGGAACTACATGATGTACCACATATCACCAGAAATGGCATGACATGTACTATCCATCTATGTTATTTTTACATGCAAATTAACTGATCTTCATGTCGTTATTCCTCATACAAATTTGGGTTCCTTATCCACTCTTTGGGGGCTATCATAATTTTGTACCGAACTTGCTTCAAGGGTTGAAATCAATGACAAGCAACCCAATTAATCAACAATACCCCCAACCTAAAATACAACCTAAGGTCCAAGCATTTAAAAATAAAAAAGTGAATATAATCCAATGTTAGGTACCATCGGGGTCCGATGGTTAGAGGTCAACTCTAAAATTACCACAACTCACTCCGATAAAACCTCTCCAATGGGTTAGCTCACACTCCGATGGCTCTCAGATCCCAATGGGTTGGGGTTGTAAGTTAAGGAGATGACTTCACTCTCTGATGGGCTAAGCTTTGATGGGCAAATTACTCCGATGCACATGAAAATCAAACTCAATTAAGGAAATAACTCCCCCACCCACGTGCAATTAAAAAAATAATATAAAAATATATGCAATCCCCAAACCATGTGCAATTATCCCCAAAAACATTGAAATGCATGTCAATAATATTAGCAGGGTCATGGGTGGATGTGTTAATAACCTCCTTAGGGTAAAGGTTGGTAAGAGTGGATGGAGTTATAAAATCTCCACTTTGATGGGCTAGCATTCCAATAGTCCATCGGAATGGGTCAATTCTGATGGGTCATTAGAGTGGAGTGTTTGCGTAACACTCCACCACTTCGATGACTATCATTCTGATAGATCGCATTCTCCCAAGGAAAAAAAGAAAAT